>JAVXUP010003733.1:0-55361 GCA_033070095.1 Escallonia herrerae | reverse complement strand
ACTAAGAAAAGCTTACTTTTTAATTTGTAAAGATTAATCATTAATTTCATGCATGATTTTCATTGTTTACATTTGCAAGATTTTATTTATATTTGCGAGATATTATTTTATTTGTTTTAAGTATTTTCAAGAAGTTAGTAGTTCAAATTGAAGTCTTTTTGGATTATGTAGAGCTTTAAAAGAAGTAGATTTGATTTTTTAATTTTATAAGATTTACAAAAGTCAGGCCAATGATCATACTAAAGAATCCGTAAGTAGGGTATGATTTTAGTATTTTATATTTTTGAGATTTTATATTGTTATTTTAAAGTACTTTTGAGGTTTTAATAATCCAAATTAAGGCCTAGGGAATAATTATATTGATTAGGAAAAGTTTTAGAAGTGTATTATTAGTTTTATAAAGTTTAAAAATATTGGATAAATAATACCTACGATTTTTTTTAATAATAAATTATATTAAAGAGTTAATTAGAGTAGAAAACAAAAAGAATACCAAAACAAATAGGATTCTTGAATTTTATACATCTAATTCAAAAAGTTGGACTCTAAATAAAGAGATCAATTAGTTAGAGAACTACTACATGCAAAGTTGAAGCTTACGTGGCAAAAGAAGAAGATTCTTAAAAAGTCCTACTTGTCGCAAAGATAGAGTTCCAAAAATCTTACGTGTCGTGTTTTTTTAGGTTTTAATAATCAAAATTAAGGCCTAATATATAAATATATTGATTAAGTAGAGTTTTAGAAGGTGTATAATTAGTTTCTTAGTTTTAAAATATTATATAAATTATACCTACGAATTTTTTAATAATAAATTATAGTAAAGAGTTAAATAGAGTAGAAAAGAAAAAAAATACCAAAACAAATAGAATTCTTGAATTTTATAATTCAAAAGAGTTGGACTCTAAATAAAGAGACCAACTAAGTTAGGGGATTACCATATGCAAAGTTGAAACTTATGTGTCAGAAGGAGAAGACTCTTAAAAAGTCTTACTTATCGCAAATATAGAGTCCCAAAAATCTTACGTGTCGCAATTTTAAGTAAATATATATATATATATATATATATATATATATATATATATATATATATATGGGGGCCGATCCACATCCACCGGTGGAGAAATAACAATTTCTCCACCGAACCGCAGGTAAGAGCAGCGGTTGGGCCACGTGGCGCAAAAGGTGTACGGCCACTGCATTAATGGCAAAAAAGGCACGAGAAATGGTGAGAAAAATGGTGAGAAAATGGCTGAGAGGAGAAAAAGGACACCAACCGCATGCACAACCAGCGGTTGGCATTAATTGCCCGCCACGTGCCGCCCCCAACCCCTGCCACGTGGCCCAATCCCATGGCCCCTGCCACGTGGCGTCCCCTCCCCCTGCCACGTGGCCCAACCGCCGGTACCACCCGCGGTTGGTCCCCTCCCTCTGCCACGTGGCGTCCCCTCCCCCTGCCACGTGGCCCAACCGCGGGTGGCACCCGCGGTTGGTCCCCTCCCTCTGCCACGTGGCGTCCCCTCCCCCTGCCACGTGGCCCAACCGCCGGTACCACCCGCGGTTGGTCCCCTCCCACTGCCACGTGGCGTCCCCTCCCCTCATCCGCAGGGCCCAACCGCACCTACAACCCGCGGTTGGTCCCTCCCCCTCCCCTGCCACGTGGCGCCCCCCCCCCGCGTGATGCCCTGCCACGTGGCGCCCCCCGCGTGATGCCCCACCTGGTGTCCTTCCCCACGATGCCACGTGTCGTCCTTCCCTCCCCCGTGATGCCCAACGTGGTGTCCTTCTGCCGAATTTTTTTTTTTCAGCAGCCTTTGACCGCATAAACAACCACTCTTCCTCACTTTTTTCTGTCTTTTTTCTTCTCTCTTCCTCACTTCTCTCTTTATAATCCCCTCCCCCGAACCCTTCTTCTGCACTCTGCACTCTGTCATCTTTTACCAATTTCCTTCGTACTTCATATCTCACCTACATAATCTCCATAACAATACAAATCAAAAAATTTTACGCTAGAAGATCGGTGGATAACCGCTAGAAGATCGGTAGTTTTTTCTTTAAATACATCAAGTCACAACAAGTAAGTATTTTGAATTTCCTTATAATTCAATGTTAGGTTTATACAAATCAGCGTATTACATTTATAGATTCCAAAACAGCGATTTTTTAGGGTGCCAAATATAGACAGTTTTTCACGAATTTATAAAAAATAGCTAGAGCTAGATTTTGCCAAAATGCAAAAAAGAGACCCTAGTTATTCTTAAAGGATCTGTCTCAGGTAAAAATTTCAGATTTTTCCAAAGACTGGAAAGGGGTTAACTGATACGGGGAACCTTGTAACTCTGCAGTGTATTTTAAAATATCAAGCTAGCGCGATTTCGCGCGAAACTTTTATGAGAATCCTAGGATGTTGGGAAGTTCCATTCCCCAGGAATTCGGGCCATTCCGAAGCCGTTACCTATTTTTTTGGCCGAACGGCCCTTTAAGCGCTTGATCCGGACACCGGTTCGCGATTTTTGGGCGAAACCTCCGTAAAATACTTTTTATGTCAAGAATGAATTCAGGAAGCCTCAAGTAGCATTTCGAAGCACTTTTGATATTTTTTGATGCCAGGGGGCATTTCGGTAATTCGCCGCCCCGAGAGGGGTATTTCGGTAATTTTACAGTGCTAAGTTTTTTGACGGACTTTTTAGTCCAGAAATATAATTACAAAACCTGAAATGTTGTTTTGAAGCTGACGTGGCGCGCGTAGGGGTGTTTTGGTAATTTTCCCGCGCCAAGGGGTGTTTTGGTAATTTTCCCGTGCCAAGTCCATCAAACGACTTTTTAGTCCAGAAATGTAAGTAAACCACCTGAAATGTTGTTTTGAAGCTGGTTCGGGGGCTTTGGGGTGATAGTGAACGCTCAGGGGCATTTCGGTAATTTTCCGCTGATCGGGGGCTATTTTGCTAGGAAGGATCCAGCTTAAAATTCATACCTTAAAATAACTTTTAGTTCAGGAAAGGGTGTGAGACACCCGAAAACTTATTTTGTTCCAGATGTTCTGAACCTTGTGACGCACCGGCGATGACTGCCAGGGGATATTTTGCATAAGTAGCGGGTGTTTTGGTAACTTGCCCCCTTTAAAATTTTTCCTGATATATTTGGTATATAATTGACGTAATACATTTAAAAACTTGACTTTAAAGCTGTTTTGAGGTGTTGGAGGTGTAGGGGCCATCGGGCTATATATTGCTATATAACCACGTTGGCGCTAAATTCAGTGGGAACTAGCGTAATTAAGCGTTCGGAGTGGTGGGAATTGAGGATTTGTTTTAATACATTGAAATAATGACTATTGCTAATGTGTTGGTAAGCTAGGTTAAAGATCCAGTTATAGTTTTGGAATGTAAATATTATGGATATTATGGACGCTAAGTTGGTTTATAATTATATTTTGTTCTTAAAGGTATGAATTTCAGCTCTGGACCTCATGATACATCAATCCTATACGATGACGATGACCACGTCGCGAGGCACGTATTTGACGGTGTCGATAGGGGTGTTTTGGAAACAATTCAAAGCACAAGGCACCTTGAAGAGTGGGTACTAAACGAGGAACAAATACAGCTATTACACCGTCAAAATTTAACCCTGTTCACCGATCCCGGGAAATGGTCTCGACACGACGATTGCCTTATATCCGCTCTAGTTGAACGATGGAGGAGCGAGACGAACTCATTTCACTTCCGGTTTGGTGAAATGACTGTTACGTTAGAGGACGTCGGATTTATACTTGGAATCCCATGTCACGGCAGACCCGTTACTTTGAACGTGCCGTCTGCATCCATAGCGAATATGGCTATGCAGTATTTTCCGGGAATTCCAAGGGCAGCGCTTACAACAAACGGCGTCAAGCTTAAATGGCTGAGAGAGCAGTACGGCGTGCTACCGGATGAATACACTCCTCAAGATTTCGTGACGTATACGAAGGCATTCCTTCTGTATATTATTGGAGCTATATTACTTCCGACGCATTCGAAAAACACGGTGCATCCGAAGTATATGGTGTTCTTGGAGGATCTTGAGGAGGTATACTCCTATTCGTGGGGTTCAGCTGTCCTTGCGCACCTATATCGAGCACTGCATAAGGCTACGAGAAACGGTGCCAAGTCCATTGCCGCCTGCCTGACTCTATTACAGGTATGAGCATTTATTTTCTTGGTAGGATCCTTAGTCAATATATTCGGGATTAATTACTAATTCCATATAATGTTTGCATTCACAGGTTTGGTCTTACGAGAGGCTACCCATGGGTCGTCCACAACCGTTGGTAGATTCCGATGAGACGTGGCCTAGGGTGTGGGCCTGGGGGCCTACGACCAACCGGAGGGGGAGACGGGTAGACCCTCACCACCATCTAAAGTTCTATCGGGGGGAACTAGAGATACTAGATGCATCCCAGGTGACGTGGCAGCCATATGGCAAGGTGATGCATCTGTTGGATGAGTGGTGTTGGCAACTTCCGGTGTCGTACGTGCTGGCAGGTTTGGTTCGGGTGCCGCTCATTCACTTCGAAGAATGTGAGTTTCAGATGCCCGATCGAGCTATGAAGCAAGCTGGCTGTCCACAAGGGATACCAAAACCCGCTGTAGACATGCGGCCATACAGGGGTGGTCGAGGGCCGAACTTCGAGGTGGCTGATGCCTTGATTTTGTTGGGTGACGAGGTGCACCAGTGGAATACCTGGCAGGAAACGTATGATAGCCTTGTATCGCTGAAGCACGACGGCATTAGTACTGAGGAATACTTACAGTGGTTTCTCAGGGTGACGCGCACGAGGGTGAATCGCCCTTCCCAGTGAAGAAGACATCGTACGCGCCACGTGAGGTCTATGACCAGTTCTGGGCATTGGCCATTGTAAGTCATGCTAGTGTTGTTTGATAATTTATTTGCGCACCTTATCGACCATTTGTCAAATATGATTAGCCATATTTTCTATGCATGTTTTTTAGGTTGACCAGGGCATTGAGGTGTTCAAGCAGCTGGAGTCGTTTGACTGGTTTGTCGCGCAGGCTCCTGACAATCTTAAGAGGTCCATTGAGAAGTACAAGACTGAAGTTCAAAACTTTAGTCTTGCGTACCGGGGTTACGAAGGGGAGCCGTCTAGTCGCCCTCGTCCTGAAGCGTACGACTATCAGCCCCAGAGTCAGGTGTGGGAGTCGTCCGGTCGCCCTCTTCCTGACGCGTACAACTATCAGCCCCAGAGTCAGGTGTGGGAGCCGTCTGGTCGCCCTCCTCCTGACGCGTACGACTATCAGCCCCAGAGTCAGGTATGGGAGCCATATAGTCGCTTGCCTCCAAACGCATACGACTCTCAGTGCCAGAGTCAGCTTCCCCAAGTAGGAATCCAGGCCTCGCGCCCAAGCTTTCAGTCGGACAAAGGACAAGCGACGAAGCCATTGAGGTCGGACAAGATGGCTTGGATCGACCGGCACTACTTCGGGCATGAGCCTGTCAATTCAGCAGACTTTCCCCTTGCGACATTCCTAGGTCATGAGGATATCAGAACGTTGGCGCCGGAGACAGATCTTTCAAATTTTGTCATGAACGCTTACATAGAACTGCTCCGGATTAGAGAGCAACGTTTTAACCGTTCTGAATATCTGAAGCTTAACATGTATCCCACTCATTTTGTGGAATTAACGGTGAGAGAATTCACAGAATGGAGGCGAGGGGGCGGCAGGAGTAAGTGGAAACCAGGTCGAAACGTGTTAGGCATGATGAACGCAGACTATCAATGTCCCGCTGCTGATGCGAACCTTATCATGATACCCTGTCATCATGCAAACCACTGGTTCCTATTACTTCTCCATCCAGCGTTCAGAACGGTTCACATATACGATAGCCTAAGGGAGGACGAGCCTGGACAGCTGCTGGCACAGATGTACAACGAGTACATCACTTTAGTGGTTAGTATTTATTTTTTGACCTTGGCTCATAGTATATTGTTCTTGTCTCATAGGCTTGATTCTCGTTTTTATTGTTGGATGCAGACTACTGTCCTCTCGCTAGCATGCGGACGGCCACAGGGTGACCCTTGGACGGTCGTGATGATAAAGGACCGACCAAAGCAATATAACGGTCACGATTGCGGGATTTACGTCCTCAAGTACATGGACTACATTGCTCGCTCGGAAGTGCTCAAACACTCCTCGTGGACTAGGAAGGATGCCTTGACGTTTAGGTATAGGATAGCCTGGGAGCTGAAAAAGAATGAAGCTAGACGCCTTCATTACCATTATCCTGACGTGCGTGGCTAGCTGCTGTGATGTTACAAAAAACTGTACCAAAAAGAAATGTACATAATTTTTCGCTATTTTGAATTTGGCGCTGAAATGTGTGCGAATATACCTTTCATATGACGGCATTCGAAAAAAAGTGACAAAAAAAATTACAACTTTTTTCGGAAGCTATCAAATGGGGCCTAAAGTGTGCCCGAATAGGCCCTTCCTAGGAAAACTCAAAAATTAATGTGTCTCGTTTTTCGCCGAAAGTCTTACAAATGGGCTAACTAGCGTGCCTGAAGTGCAATGAGCGGAAAAAAAGTGACAAAAAAAATTACAACTTTTTTCGGAAGCTATCAAATGGGGCCTAAAGTGTGCCCGAATAGGCCCTTCCTAGGAAAACTCAAAAATTAATGTGTCTCGTTTTTCGCCGAAAGTCTTACAAATGGGCTAACTAGCGTGCCTGAAGTGCAATGAGCGGAAAAAAAGTGACAAAAAAAATTACAACTTTTTTCGGAAGCTATCAAATGGGGCCTAAAGTGTGCCCGAAAACGGAGTTACCAAAACTATCAATAATTCACAAACCAAATCACAAATTAAAGATTGCACAAACCAAATCACAAATTTAAACATTATATAAGTTCAATTTATACAACTGAAACATTAACCCTAACACTCTTCCTCATCATCGTCCTCCTCGACCATACTGTCAGGTTCGATACCTAACACTTTATAATGGTTTCTCTTGTCATGATCAGTCATCTTGTTACACAACGCACACTTTCGTAATTTTTTTTGACCCGTTGCTTCTTCAATCGGATTCTTCATGCGTATTGCTCGTTTTCGCCCTTTTGTTTGAGAAATAATTGGATCAAAAATATCGTCCTCCTCACCTTGTAGGTCAGTACCGTCAATGACTGGCTGTTTGGCTCGATTGAATCTACCGCCTGGAGTTGCGTGGCTAGTCGGAGTGTCCACAGTTTCTGGTAATGCCATCCTAAACTGTGCATGCTTAGCCTTATCCCGTGCGGCTGCTTCAACTTGATACCTGTACCCATCAAATGTCGACGCTGCATCCATTGATAAACCGTGCATGATGTTACAAAGGTGATTATATCGCAGCGTCTCAGATTGCTCGAAATCAACTGAAACATTGGGCACGTAAGGAATGTGACCGTGGACTCTGTTGGCTTCCTTCGTCCACCGTTCCAAGATATACGGTGGAGGGATTTCACTAGCATTCTTGGCGCTCAAAACCCTCAACGCGTGTCGACAAAGTATACCTTTATGCTCAAACAGTTGACAGTTGCAATTAACCAACCCGGTGTCCTTACAAACTGCTACGGTAAAATGTCGTCTGGTCCTCGGAGCCGACGAAGAGCACGGATTGGCGAAGTTCGTCACATTTGTCAAAGCATAAACCTTGATATCTCTGGTGGAATACTCGTGCAACTTTGTCATGCCATATTGATTCGACTTTAGTAGTTCCTCTTGAAACTGTCGAAACATTTCCTTGGTATAGACTTGAGCCGCATGAGCCTCTAAAGGTGAATAAAGTAGTATAGCTCTTTCTTTGCAAACTGTAGCCGCGTCGGCTTCTCTCTCACGGTACAATTGCCTGTCAACGGCTTTCTGCATCTCTAGTACGAACTCCGCTATACTTGAAGACTGGCCTACGTACCCATCAAAGAATGAATTCATAGCTTCGCTTCTCGAGGTCGTAGTCATTCCGGCTGCAAAAAAATTCTTGGTGTAGGCACCGACCCACTGTGTCTTGATCTCATACAACGATTGTAACCATTCGTGATTGTGCAAATAGTAAGTATCCATTAACGTGGCCCACCTCTCCTCGAACACGTCTACCGTCAACGATTTCTTCACACATGTATTAAAGTCAGTCTTGAATGACGGATGGTTTGCATATACATGGTGAAGCCGTTCGGGATATTTGTTGCTTATGTGCCATGTGCACAGGCCATGGTGAGTATCTGGAAGGACCTTAGCGATTGCATTTTTCATTGCCAGATCTTGGTCGGTGATGATGGTCTTTGGAGGAATATGATACATTGCTTGAAGCCACGTTTCAAATAACCACGTAAATGACTCCTCCGTCTCATCCCTAAGCAGGGCAAAGCCAAACGAGATTGACTGATAGTGGTGGTTCACCCCGGTGAACGGAGCAAAAGGCATAGAGTACTTATTGGTGCGGTATGTGGTGTCAAACGTCACAACATCCCCAAAATTTTGGTAAGCAGCTCTAGAACGGGGGTCCGCCCAAAATATAGTACTAATGCGGTTCTCATCATCCAGTTGGAGACTGTAAAAAAATCCAGAATTCTCACTCTGAAGGGACCTGAAGAGATCAAGTGTAGTTTGAGAATCACTCTTACCGAAAGACTCTCTCCTCTGAGCACGAAGTTCATTTCGAAGGTCTACTTCGTTGAAACTCAACTTGTCAATCCCCCCAACCTGGCTTGAGAAAACCCCCATCATCTTAGAAGGTGGAATTTTAGCCTCGGCCATTGTAAAAATTAGTTGTCTGTGTGCCGCGCTTATTTCTCGGTGTTGATGAATTTGACCAATCTTACTGGGGGTCATCAACTGATGATTATGGCTCAACTCCACTCCTGTGACAACCCAATGGTTTTCATTTTTTCGGTGTACTGCATACACATGGGCCTTGCAGCCGGTACCCGGAAATGTGTCCCGTTTTCTTTGTCTTGTTGTCCCTTCGTCACTGATCCGAACGACCGGAGTTACATGCGGTGCTCCTCTATGACACTCAAATAGTCTTGCACAAATTTGATCTGTATTCGCCCGTTTTCTAGTCGTCTTAGTTCTAATACCGAAACCTATCGTTTTCGAATATGCTCTATAGTATGCTTCAACTTCGTCCAGTGCTTGAAAAACTTGACCAACGTAAGGTGGATCAGAACCTTCACAAAAATTATTTCCTCCAGTTGCATCCATATTTATACTGTAATCTAAAAAATAAAAATTATATCATTCTCAACAAGTCATAAATTTAAATAAAAGAAGAATAAAATTTATTTAAACCACCGTCTTTCGGGAAATTTGGTATAATGTAAAATTAGCAAAATAGCCCCCGATGAGCGGCAAATTACCGAAATGCCTCTGGGGGTTCATTATCACCCTAACGCCCCAAATCAGCTTCAAAACAACCTTTCAGGTGCTTTGCTTACATTTCTGGACTAAGAAATCATTTGAAAAACTTAACGCTGCAAATTTACGAAAATACCCCTATCGGGGATGCGAATTACCAAAATGCCCCCTGACAAAAAAAATCTGAAAAGTGCTTTGAAATGGGATTTTAAGCTTCCTGAATTTACTCTTTAAAATAACTTTTCAGGTGTCTCACACCCTTTCCTGAACTAAAAGTTATTTTAAGCTTACAAATTTGTGTAATGTAAAATTAGCAAAATAGCCCCCGGGGGTTCATTGTCACCCTAACGCCCATCAAACCAGCTTCAAAACAACCTTTCAGGTGTTTTACTTACATTTCTGGTTCGAAAAACTTTTTTTCGGGAAAATTACCAAAACACCCCTCGCGGGGGGGCAAATTACCAAAATGCCCCCTGGCTTCAGAAAATATCAAAACTGCTTTAAAAAGCTATTTTAAGCTTCCTGAGTTCATTCTTGATCTAAAACGTATTTTACGGATTTTTCGCCTAAAAATCCCGAACCGGTGTCCGGATCGAGCGCTTAAAAGCCCGTTCGGCCAAAAAATTAGCTAACGGCTTCGGAATGGCCCGAATTCCTGGGGAATGGAACTTCCCAACACCCTAGGGTTCTCATAAAAGTTTCGCACGAAATCGCGCTGTCTTGATATTTTAAATTACACTGCAAAGTTACAAGGTTGCGCGTATCAGTTAACCCCTTTCTAGTATTTGCAAAAATCTGAAATTTTTACCTGATACAGATCTTTTGAAAATAGTTAGGGTCTCTGTTTTGTATTTTGGCAAAATCTAGCTCTAGCTATTTTTTATAAATTCGTGAAAAAACTTCTAATTAAGTTTTCACCTTTAGCGACAATTACGCCCCGCAATCAGCTGCAAAATAACATTTCAGGCGTTTTACTTACACTTCTGGACTTAAAAGTCCGTTGAAAAACTTTTTCGGGAAAATTACCAAAATACCCCTCTCGGGGTGGCAAATTACCAAAATACCCCCTGGCTTCAGAAAATATCATAAGTGCTTTAAAATGCTATTTTAAGCTTCCTGAGTTCATTCTTGATCTAAAAAGTATTTTACGGATTTTTCGCCTAAAAATCTCGAACCGGTGTCCGGATCGAGCGCTTAAAAGCCCGTTCGGCCAAAAAATTAGCTAACGGCTTCGGAATGGCCCGAATTCCTGGGGAATGGAACTTTCCAACACCCTAGGGTTTTCATAAAAGTTTCGCGCGAAATCGCGCTTGCTTGATATTTTAAATTACACTGCAAAGTTACAAGGTTGCGTGTATCAGTTAACCCCTTTCCAGTCTTTGGAAAAATCTGAAATTTTTACCTGATACAGATCTTTTGAAAATAACTAGGGTCTCTGTTTCGTATTTTGGCAAAATCTAGCTCTAGCTATTTTTTATAAATTCGTAAAAAATTCTATTTCTGATGCCCTAAAAAATCGCTATTTTGGAATTTTTCGAATGTAATACCCCGATTTGTCAAAACGTAATTTTGACGCCCTAAACACGAATTTTAGACTATTGTAAGAACAATTTAAGCGTAACACAATTTAAATAATCAATTGGTATGAACAAATTGAAAAATACTTACTTGTTTTAACTTGATATATTTCAAGAAAAATCCACCGATCTTCTAGCGGTTATCCACCAATCTTCTAGCGTAAATTTTTTTTGTTTGTATGTAGGTGAGATAGGGAGAATGAGGAGGGTGGAAAAAATGATTCGGGGAGGAGGGATTTTATAGAGAGAAAAGTGAGAGAGGAAGGGAAGAACCGTGAGTGAACAGCAGGGAGGGGGAGGGGGGAAGGGTGGTAATGACACGTGGGGGAAGAGGGGGTTCACGGGTGGGGGAAGGGGGTTCACGGGTGGGGGAAAAGGACATAGGGTGGGGGCCACGGGGTGGTGGGCAAGGGGGGTGGGGGGCAAGGGGGGTGACGCGTGGGGGGGGGGCAAGGGGAGTGGGGTCACGGAAGGCAATAATGCCAACCGCAGGGGGAGGGGACGCCACGTGGCAGAGGGAGGGGACCAACCGCGGGTGGTACCGGCGGTTCGGCCACGTGGCAGGGGGAGGGGACGCCACGTGGCAGAGGGAGGGGACCAACCGCGGGTGCCACCCGCGGTTGGGCCACGTGGCAGGGGGAGGGGACGCCACGTGGCAGAGGGAGGGGACCAACCGCGGGTGGTACCGGCGGTTGGGCCACGTGGCAGGGGGAGGGGACGCCACGTGGCAGAGGGAGGGGACCAACCGCGGGTGGCACCCGCGGTTGGGCCACATGGCAGGGGGAGGGGACGCCACGTGGCAGGGGCCATGGGATTGGGCCACGTGGCAGGGGTTGGGGGCGGCACGTGGCGGGCAAATTAATGTCAACCGCTGGTTGTGCATGCGGTTGGTGTCCTTTTTCTCCTCTCAGCCATTTTCTCACCATTTTTCTCACCATTTCTCGTGCTTTTTTTGCCATTAATGCGGTGGCCGTACACCTTTTGCGCCACGTGGCCCAACCACTGCTCTTACCTGCGGTTCGGTGGAGAAATTGTTATTTCTCCACCGGTGGATGTGGATCGGCCCCCTATATATATATATATATATATTGTACATGAAATTCTTTAAAATTCTTTTCTACGTGTGCAAAAAGCAAGATCATATCTCAGTAAATTGTGGTCGATTGGACGCAAAGATACTAACCAATTCAACCTAGTTTTCCTTGCCAAAGGCAGTTGGGTAAGGGCCTTTGATGAGTTTCAGAAGCAACATTAGTGTTCCCGTGCGTTTTTGCTTGTGAAATTTTTTTGTGGGCCTACCCAGAATTCGGCATTCATTGGCAAGTCAATAGTGGTTCATCTACCCGGTGAATTCTAATGCTATTGTAGGTTCAATAGTGAACAAAATTTTGTTAAAACAAATATTTAGAATTAGATATATTTATTTTCTTATTTTTCGTATTCCAATCTTCAAAGGATACTTTTTTTGACAAACTCATTTGGAATGCCATACATTTGAGCCAATTTATGGTTTCATTAGCATATAAATTCCCACACGGCTATAGTTTGTACCCTATAAACTTTAGGAACTTTCATCCAACTCTCGTAAGGACGCGCAATAAAATTTTGGAACCACCTTCGGAACGTGCTTCATTCTCATAAAATCCAACTTTTCTTAGATACACTCTCAGTGAAGTCCAAACCCAAAGGTTCATCACATACCAAAGATGTTACGTTTTTTTTAGGTAATAGGAGAATGACATTGATAAAAATGATTTATTACATTGTTGGGCATTAGAATGCGAAATAGTTATACAATATTTTATAGATCATGACATTTTCCATGACTCAAATACATACAAGTACATAGGTTGGCATCCATCCTATTATCTGACTCATAGGGCCTTTTATTTACTATCTATGTCATCGCGGTAAAGGAGAGTCACAAGCCGAGACGTAGTCATGTACCCAATCCTGGTACCTCTAATTCGTGCACAACATGCATATTCAGCTAAAGGACCTAGCGTCTTTGATTTGGTGCTGTAAGGCCCGGTCAATACTACAAAGTGTGAGTCAGCTAGTGGATAGCAAAAATAAGAAAAAGATGGGTGTCACCGTGTCTGCAAGGTCATCACTCCCCTGAATGTATTACGTTATGTTTGATTGCCCAATTGAGGGGATCAGGAAGCTCTATGCTTGTGCTATGCGACTGTCTGAAGCCGTAGTTGAAGTTGCCGTAGAGCCGCAACAAAATTTTCCCACTCAATAGCAGAAAATAGCGATCCCAGTTCTGAGCCGAACAGGGTTGAAATTACATATGACAATTCTTATGTAATTAATTTATGGACATTCACGGCTTTCGAATACATTTGTTGTGTGAAGGGTGGCTACACATTAGCTCTCAACGATTCAGTCGGTGTTGGGTTTACTGTATATTTTGTTATGTTGATGGTCAGGTTTTGGATGTCTTTGGTGATGAGAAAAAGGTTAAAAGTTGTATGTCTAAAATATAAATTATTACGATTAATCTAAATGTGCCAACAAACGACAATGATATAAATGGCGGTTGTTAGCTGTGTCGTGATGTTCATTAGCTGCATCGGCCAAGCGTCTTTTAACCCCCAAAATTTCTTCACATTTTTTCTCTAGCACCTTTGCCCACAGCTAATGTGGTTGAGTTTGGACCTCACAATTAAGCTCATATTGCTTGATATTAGACTCGTGATTTCGATTCTGCCCTCATTTTACATCAAACTTTTTAAATAATGCTCCTGCCTTAATATAATTCAAAGTTACAACCTCAATTTTCACCCCACTTTGGTGTAATTGGCTACATAAAATAGGAAGTTATCTTTCTAAATGCCAAGTTGTTTCCAAGTTGAAATCCATATGTAAGTCTATTTAGACAGCATTACACAAGTGAAACCCAGCTTTCCCTTTTCTTTAATCATAAAGAATAAAAGAAAGGCCAATATCCGGACGAAGTGACTAATTGTTTCACAAATATGTGCTCTAAACTCATTTTCGGCACTAATTAATAGTCTTGATCGATGGCTTAAATTGGCCAAGTATGGCTGAAAGATTATTTTGAAAAGCAAGATGCGACAGCCGAAGCAATGTCGCTGACATGGCTTGCGATCCTTAACATACCTTACTTGGCAAGAGGGAGATAACGATGTAATCATGTGAAGAAAAGGTAACCGGTTGCCTTGGAATTTAAACTCCGTCAACTTCTTTCAAATTCGTACCCTCTCTCACTGCACCTCTCTGCCAGAAAAAGAAAACCGCCATGGCGATCACAATCCGGGACCTGGGCTTACCCTACAACTCCTACCGCATCTACGACGTCACCTTCTTCAACAACACCATCAAGACCCTCGTCACCGAAACCCCCTGCATCGTCGACACATGGATCTCCGACATGCAGGCCCTCCACCAGCAGAGGCTCCACCGCCTCATCGTCGGTCTCGACGTTGAGTGGCGCCCCAACACAGGCCCAAACATCAACAACCCACTCGCCACCCTCCAGCTATGCGTGGGCCGTAACTGCCTCATCTTCCAACTCCTCTTCGCCCCCCAAATCCCACAATCCCTCATTGACTTCCTTGCTCACCAAGACTACACGTTTGTGGGCGTTGGGATTGACAGGGACGTTGAGAAGTTGAGGCGTGATCGTGGCTTGGAGGTGGCGAATGCCGTTGATCTGCGTGATCTTGCGGCGGATGAGTATGGCCTGGATCATCTGCGTTGTCCTGGGTTGGTGGGCTTGGCGGCCAGGGTTCTGGGCAAGGAGTTTGTGAAGCCGAAGTGGGTTACGTTGAGCGACTGGGACGATGATTGGCTGAGCCTTGATCAGATTCAGTACGCTTGTGTTGACGCCTATGTCTCGTTCGAGATAGGGCGATCCTTGAGTGCTGGTAGTTAGGGTAAATGGGCTGTGGGTTCTGGGAGGGTACATTAACTGCTTGAGAAATTGACTTTTGATTACTGTTCTATGTGATATTCTTCGTATGGTGCTAGTATTAGAAGGCAGTGTTTAAAAGGTCTTAAAATGTGAATGACTGGTTTTGTATTTATGTGTGTTATGTTTTACTATGATGCCAGTTTTAGCAGGTAGCGTATGGACGGCCTTATTTTGTGAACTTGAAGTGTAAACTTAACGTTTTAAATGCGATTGTTGATGTTTTATTCTTGTTAGGGGATTTTGTGGATGTTTTATTCTTGTTAGGGGATTTTCTGGTCATTTTGAGATGTGCTTTTTGGTTTCCTACGAGATTAGTTTGAATCGCTTGTTGTGTGTTTAGGTGTGATGGTCAGTGGGTGATAGCCATCTCTTGGTGTCGAAACGGTATGTGAAGTCAGCAACTAGGTACTCGTTAAAGAGTTAAAAAGGGAAATACGAGATCATGTTTGGCTTGGATATTCTATAGCGTGTTTGGACCGCTTTGTTTGATTGCGAAATGGGATGAATTAAGTTTTGATTTTTTTTTTCTTGTTCTGTTTAGCATCATCTTCTGTGGCTTCTCACACCACCACCACCAGTGTCCATCACCAACACCAGCAACTCTTTACCCTGGTTCATTTGTCCTGCTTTTCCCATTTCACTCTAGACATTTCTAGAAATGATTAAAACAGGCAGGCTGGATTCGGGGACTGAAGTGGGAGAGACAGAATCGAAATCACCATGCCTAAAAGCCCATGTACCAAGACCACCACCGTCACCTTCACCGGTTAGTTGACATTGCATTGCGGATAGAATATATTGAAGATTGGTTCCTTTTGAAACTTCTGCTCTCTAAACGCAGAAAGTATTCTTCACTTTCAAGTTCTAGGTTATACAATTTATTTTGATATTAAGTCCAGTCCTTTCTTAATTTTGTAAAATCCATTTCCTTAGGCTAAGGCATTTCTTATTTCGTTTGCAGTGCATTAAGTACTTAAGATTTTATAGTTGGTGGTACCACTGTTATAATTTTTGATTATCTATATGATTTGCAGTGAAGAAGATGCATTCAGCAGTTCTGAAAAGTTCAGGTCTTAGAGAGACTTGTCTGCATGTTGAGGAGGATTAGCCAGAGATGCAAATATCCTCTCAGAATAAACTAGAATTTAGGTTGGACTCAGCAGGGACTTTGCCACCCGCGGTGTGGAGAGCCCCAAATACAGTTATTCTGTGGCAATGTGGCACTAGATAATGGAGTTTATTATCTGTTTCAGGAATTTATAGCAGCGATACAAGATGATTTTCTTACTTCGAGTCTTGATTCAGCTTGTATGCAGTCTTACCACCTTCGTTTAGAAGTAGAGTAGTTTTAGGAATTTAGTCCAGCACAAGAAGCTATTCCCAATTCAAGGGAAGTTGCAGTACGGCAGTAAGTGGTAGTCGAGGGAAGTTCCTTTTCCGTGCTTAATCGAGGCCCTTATCGATAATGAATGACCTTTGCTTCCCGCTTTCTAGCTAGTAAAGAGATGTGGCGCACCTCTTGTTTGCAAGGCCCACTCGTGCAATGCCACCAGAGAGACCTTTTATCGGCTTTCACGAGTCATATGAGAAAAAAGTCCAGGCATGCAGTTGCTCTTCTACCAAATACGACTCAGATGGAGAAGAACCTCCATCTTCCCCTTACCAGGGGCTCTCAGCTCCATCCCGGCCTGGCCCCATTCCTAATATGCTTCGGCCGCGGGAACTCAGATGGATTCTTTCTCCCAAAATGGCAATAGATGGCCTCAATTCGCCTACAAGCATGGGACGTGGGAGACAGGTAGAGCCGAAGCCAAAGGCTTTTACCGAGCGAGTGTTACAGCTTGGGCTGTTGCATTAGGAAACAAATAAGGTAATGCAATTGAGCCTGCGAGTCCATTTTTCTGTACACAAAGGCGCATTCAAGAGGTTTGACAGTTTGTTGTTAGACGATGCCAAGAGGCAAGAACAGGGGAAAAAGCGCTGACCCCTTCCATAATCTAGCCCGACTTGACTGCAACACCAGCACTCGAACCTTACGCGGGTCCATGTTTTAAATATCTTGCATATTGAAAGAACTCCCAACTTGATGCATGTGTTCGTGGAAGTAAACTTGAAAGAATATATGAATTGGGATATCTTCACCCCTCGTATGTTAATCCGTCTCCTTGTTTATCGCCAAAAGATCAACACATGTCTCCGAGGTGTATTTTTAGAGACATAAAGTCGGGGAGAAAGATATAAGAGCTTCTCGACCATGAAGTGTGAGGGAATTAGGCTTCGCTTCCCCACTATGAATTTTTGTCACAAGTGGGGACTTGACTTTCAGTTGCGCACGTTTAACATGAGATAACTTATCGTTCTTTCAAAGATTAAGAAAATTTGACAGCTATCCGGGTTGTAGATATTATCATCCAATCCCGTATACAGTGACAATTAATAACATCTTTTTAGCGACACTAAGTACAAGTCGCTAAAAATATTTAGCAAATATTAATTGTCACTATAGGGCGGATAGGAGGAAGACTCTTTCAATCTGGTTAGCAATCAAAAAAATTTCTTTAAAGAATGTTATTAAGAGCAAATATGTGATTTGATGAACATTCTTAAGCCAAATGCGTTGAACATACTTTGTTTCGAGTTCTCGAAGTTGACATCAGTTGAATCTAGTCAAACTACGTAAATTTAAGACGGATAAATCTCTAATCCCAACCTTTTTCATTGCCTTAAAATTAGGATCATGTATCATTTATAAATCTTGATTTCAAAGTTCAATTGTAGGAAAAAAAATTGGGCTCTCAAATTTTCCAAGTCATAGAACAAAGGTTTCATATATTTCCTATTCTATAAATATCTTTACACAAGTATCACTCGTGTCATGACAACTAGTTAAGAATACGTTGAATGACCAACTATAAAAGTATGGAGTCCGAGGTTCACTCATCAATAGTACTTTTTTGACAGAAATTATCAAACTTATATTGAAAATAATGTTTTCCCCCTTTCATATGCTTTTCTACCATTTTTCTCGATATCATTGTAGTTTACTGATAACTTGACCTTTTAATGTACATTCAACAAACTAATTGATAGAACTGTGGGTGAGATGCTAAGACGACAATGCCCCTGAAAATAAAGCGGTTTCCTTGGATTCTCAGGGACACTCTTTGGCAAGGAAATTTTTTTGCCGCTATCCGGATTTTAAAAATACCTATAACTCCTTGTATAACAACAATTACCGGTCACTAAATATTTTTAGTGTCTATTCCGTTATCACTTTTAGCCACACTTTTCAACAGCAATTTTTTTTAACATTATTAGGTAGAAGTCACCATAACCAACTCTGCTTCCTCGGAAAATTCCCCTCCAAAACGAGTCTTTCCACCTTCCAATTTTCCCTCTAAAATACTCTTTCTCCACTTCCAATTCCACTCCTCTGCTCCATTGCCTTTCACCACTGCTAGTCCACCGCTACACTCCGCCATCATCTTTGTCAAACAGAGAGAGAGGGAGCTACTCTTCTTCTACGGTAGTACTAGTTTCTAACTTGCCTTTTGCACATGTATGTGTATGTGATGGTGAATACTCGTTTTACGATAACATTTCACCCGAAGTTTAGCTGAACCATCACGAGTTCTTTTGTCTGTACATGCTTCTAAACATCATTCGTTTATGTCCTTGCAATTTTCGGGAAGAACTCGGGACTTAGAGCCTAAGGGGCTGTACGTTTACGTTTTTCAGTTTTCATTTTTGTAATGATGATGAAAAAGATGCCTTTTTTCGTCTATGTTTACGTTTTTTCGATTCCGTTTTGGATAAAATTTTCAAATAGTGTCAAAAAGCTGAAAACACCCAAAGGGTGTTTTTACCTTTTTCCTCGAACTGTATTCTCCAAGTCAGAATACCACCTCTTCTCCCTCATATGTACCACCCTGTTTCAACAAACATTCACCAAACTAGACCATCCATTTCACTGGGTCTTTCTAAAAATGAAAATAGTGGGGTCCATTAATGAATTGGTTCAGAAAAAAGTTGGTGAAAACGAAAATGAAAATGATAAACGTACAGAAAAAATTGAAAAAGTAGATACGGAAAAAAGTAAAAGTACACAATACGATTTTAGAACTGAATACTAAATTCTGAAAACCAAAAACAGAATATAGAATACAGAAAAAAAATCTCGTAAGCGTACAGGCCCTAAAATTCTGAAGGCTTACTACTGGAATCTCGAGTAATCTATTTTAGCACACTTGTTGCGGTTGTTTGCTGATCGAACAATATAACTTCATTCCATTGTCCTTAAATTGATGGAAGTCCTAGACGTCATTTGCTTAGGTAGGTTTACTGTGTAGGCTCCAATAGTTGATTAGGCTTATGTCGTATGGACTCTTCAGAATGCATCGAGTCTCGACACTTATAGCTTAGAGGTAGCTAAAAAGTAATAGTAGATATGAATATTTTGCCATGTTCCCAGGTGGCCAGGTCTTGTTCTAGAAATTAGATGAATCGACACTTGACACGTATTTGACGTGGACACTTGTACAGCGTCCATGTAACACAAGATTAGGCTTAAGTCGTCATCATTTGGCGTTGATTTGGGATGAGTTGACTAGGAGCACTCAAGATAAGGTCCCATAAAAGCAGAGATTATTGTAGGACTCATGGTTTTAAATCGCGGAATCGGGATACGTAACGATCGCGGTCGTGGTGTAACGTAGAGATGTCAAAAGGGCCAGGCAGCCCGCGGGCTGGCCTGACCCGGCCTGCTTCTGGCCCGGGCTGGCCCGCTTCTGGCCCGGGCTGGCCCGGCCCCCTCGATGACCAGTAACGGCCCTATATATTAGGGCTTTGGCCTGGGCTTGGACCAGGCTAGGAAATCCAAGAAAAAAGCCCGGGCCAGGCCTGTCCCAAAAAAGCCCGGGTTTGGCTCGGGTTGCGGCTCGGATTTGGCCCGGTTCCACAATTTTCAAATTCTGATTTCCCCCCCTTTCCCCCAACGGTTTTATTCCCTTTTTTCCCCCTAAATTCCACTTTTACCCCCCCCCCCCCCCACAGCAAAATAACGCCAAGTTTGGGGGTATTTTGATCTAACTTAATTTTTTCAACTCTTTTAAGGGTTTTCACACTCTTACCCTCGCAACAATTATAAACGGATAGTTTCTAGGAGTATTTTGGTCTTTTGTGAAGTTTCAAAAATCTATAAATTCACATAATTTCTCTCTAATTTTTCACACCAATCTTCTTACTCTCTCTTATATAAACATTCTACATTTCTACAAGCTTTGCTACTATTTCCCTCTTCAATTACTACTCTTGCTAATTACTACTCTTATTTACTAATTAGTACTCTTACTAATTATTACTCTTATTTACTAATTAGTACTCTTACTAATTATTACTCTTATTTACTAATTACTACTCTTGCTAAATTCTAATTAATATCCGTTCCTCTTATTAATTTGTTACTCTCTAATTCTTTTGTCTAGTAATTAGTAATTAGTGAATTTATATTTATCAATTACTATTACTAAATTCTTTTTAATTACTAACTCTCTCCAATTTCAAATTACCCTCGATGATTCATTTGTTACTCTTTAATTCTTTTAATTGTTATTTTTAATTACTAATTTCTGCTCTTATACTTGTGTATTTAGTTACTCTTACTAATTTTATTTTCCAATCTAGTAAAAAAGTTTAGCATCAAATATGGCTGGATTACTGAAGAAACTGAAGCGTGGATCATCATCACGAAAAATCATCATCATCATCATCACAAGCACCACCACCAGCACAAGCGCCAGCACCACGGCCATCACAAACACCAATCCAAGCACCACCACAACCATTCGTTCCTGGACGAATGAGTACAGGCTGTATGATAGATACCCAAGCCAATTGGGAGTTCAATCAAAACATTCCAGATCTTGAATACACGCCTGATCAAGACCCCCGCATTATAGTCAAGGACGCAGCTCGGTTGGCGAAGCTACTACTCCGTGGCATAATCTTAACCCTATGCCTGGTCATGATGAAGAAGGGCCGAGCAATGCCTCCGGTAATGAGCCAGAAGTCCAAAAGGGAAAAAAAGTCGAGTGTTGGAATCATTTTGATGAAGTTATGGTGGACGGCATCCGAAAAGCTCGATGTAAGTACTGTGCTAAATTATTTTCGTCTGGTAGTGGTAATGGACATCTTAACAGGCATTACCCTCAGTGTGCACCTCGACAAGGCCACGTCGAACCTACCCAAACGCAGTTATCTTTTGACGGTAAGTTATTTGTTTATAATCAGCGAGAGCAAAGAGACGGTCTCGCTGAATTTGTTATTCACGATGAACAAGCCTTTTCTTTTGCCGATAATGCTAAGCACTCTAGATATATGAACACATACGTTCAACCTTTGTACAAAAAGGTTCATAGAAACACAACTAGATCCGATGCACTCCGACAGTATAATGCTGCTAAAGCACGCTTAATCGATTATTTCGATAATTTTGACGGTAAAGTTAGTCTTACTTCTGATATTTGGCAATCTTCGTTTACTTTTGTTAGTTATACTTGTGTGACGGCCCATTGGATTGATGCAGATTGGATTATGCACAAGAGAATCATCGCTTTCGAGCTCTTTCCTTTTCCGCATGATGGAATGAACATTGCTACTATTATATTAAAAGCATGTACCACTTTTAAATTAAAGGATAAGATTATGAGTATTAGTTTTGATAATGCTTCTAACAATACAGCTGCTGTTGATGCTTTAAAGGAGAGCCTCAAACCTGTACTTTCTGGTAAATTATTTCATGTTCGTTGTGTTTGTCATATAATTAATTTAATTGTTCAAGATGGTTTAGCTGCTGCAGGAGATATTCTTGTCAAAATGAGGGGTATGACAGCGTATGTTAATAGTTCGAGTTCGAGAACACAACAATTTAAAACGTTGTGTGTTGAATATAATATGCCTCGCAGGAGAGCAGTTACAGATGTGGTCCACAGGTGGAACTCTACATACCATATGCTTTTACACATTCTGGCATACAGAGAAGTCTATACGCATTTTCTACTAACCTTGTTCCCAGCCGGCTTGCCAACTCAAGAGGAATGGCAGATGGCCACATACCTAGCTGAATTTTTGGAGGTATTTTACACGTCTACCAATTTATTGTCTGGTACGTACTATCCCACCTCTCCTCTCGCTGTAATAGAAATTCTCAAGATGGCTACAATGTTAACAAAATGGAGATATATAGGACCCTTTAAGGAAATAGTAAAAGTGATGGATAAAAAGTTTAATAAATATTGGAGTGAACTGCCTGTTATTTTTGCTGTGGCTACTTGTTTAGATCCTAGGTTAAAGTTGCATGGCGTGAACGTCTCGATACAAGAGATATCGAGATTAATGTGCTACCAGTAGAGGACACAACCGCACTCACAGCGAAAGTGAGCAAGACATTTGAGGAACTGTTCAACCTCTATCGTAATTCTGCTGACGTGCGCGGACGAGCTTCATCATCGACTGCTGAGAGGTATTATGCGCCATACCTTAAGGGCTTTGAACATCTAGTAGCAAGACAACTACCAGGTGAAGGTACTTCTAATTCGGCAGGTTCGTCTACTTTTTCCTCTTTTAATGAGATTGGTGTATATTCAAATACTGATCATTATTCTGATTTATCAATGCAAGAACATGTTAATTTTAATTTGTTAAATTTTTTGAAACAAAATCAAAACATGTATAAAACTTTAGCCCAAATTGCACGGGATGTACTGCCAGTGCAAGCCTCCACGGTTGCTTCAGAGTCGGCATTTTCAGCGAGCGGGAGGGTTTTGGATGACAGGAGGAGTCGTCTTAACCCCGAGTCGCTCGAGCTATGTGTATGTTGGAAGGATTATCTTGATGCGAAATACCGCGAGCAAGATAAACCGATTGATGATAGGAAGAGCAGTGACTCGGATGTTGAAGTACTTCTGGATGATTAGGTAATTTCTTTTTATTTTCCTTTTCTTAAGTTTTAAGAATAAAATTTTTCACAAAATATAGTTTTTTTTCATATATATATATATATATATATATATATATATAATAAGTTTTTACAAGCAAGATATATATTTTTTCGTATATATAAAAAAATAGGTAACTTCGCCTGTTTGTTTACAAGCAGCCGGTCCCAAGCCCGGATAAAAGGAGGAGGGCCTATGAACACATTTATCTTCAATTTAACTATATATGGACGTTAATAATTTACATACATTCATAAATTCTAGCCTCACTTACTTCTTATTTTCTGACAAACACAATATATTAATATCATAGGTTCTTTAATACTCA
Organism: Escallonia herrerae; assembly: GCA_033070095.1. Lineage (NCBI taxonomy): Eukaryota > Viridiplantae > Streptophyta > Magnoliopsida > Escalloniales > Escalloniaceae > Escallonia > Escallonia herrerae. The sequence continues at coordinate 32,136 of JAVXUP010003733.1, read as the reverse complement.
CTCATAACCATGATATGAGAGTCATATATATAAAATAATTTTATTTTGTATATGAGACAAAGTAGAGAGAAAAACTATTAGTCAAAATCTACACTTATTAGTTAAGATCGTCTCGGGAATTAACATGTATAGCTCTCAACCAATTAATTTGAAGTAAAATATCAAATAATAGAAATAGTCTCTTTCAAATAGTAATAATTTTTATGGGTTAAGATTTTATTAATAAATCTCACCAAGAAGAGTATAAAAAGGTTTAACATATAATAAAAAATAAAATGAGAGACAAATAAATAAATATATATATATATATATATATATACATATATATATATATATATATATATATATATATATATATATATATATATATATATATGTATATACATATTTATTTGTCTCTCATTTTATTTTTTATTATATGTTAAACCATATATATATATATATGTATATATATATATATGTATATATATGTATATGTATATATATATATGTATATGACTTATAATGAAATAAAAGGATAAATATTAGGTTTGTTAAATTGTGAATATTGGACATGCTTAGAGTATATGAAAGAAGAAATTTAAAATTGAGAGATGTAAATGAGAGAGAGAGAGAGAGAGAGAGAGAGAAATTTGCTTACATAATAACAATAATCTTAATCATAGTACTACATTACAATTTGCTTAAATAATAACAAGAAATTACCGTAATTAAAGCTTTTACTTTGAATAACAAGAAAGTGAAAAAAAATAAATAGGGCCCGGGCCCGGCCCTAGATATTGGGCCTAGGGCTAGGGCTTGGACTGGGCCCAGATTTTCCCTCCATCTGGCCCTGCCCGGCCCGGCCCGATTGGCAGCCCCACTGGCCCGGCCCCGACCTGTTTTGTTGGAGGCCCCAGCCCAAGCCCGGCCCATTTGACACCTCTAGTGTAACGGTATCGGGCGTATCGGACGTTACGTAACGGGAATCAGTTATAGCGACTGTGAAATTTTTTTAAGCATTAGTAAATGCTTAAAACTCAATGATATGAAGGTTGGAAGCTTAAGATATTTCATTTTAATTTTTGGTTCAAAGTTTGTTTTAAACACATTGTTGGGTCAAAATCTCTTTAAATTCAGTCCAAGCGAGAATAATTTAATATTTGGACAAAACAAAAAAGTTGTACACAATCTGACCGTAAAATTCTTAACTAAATTTAAAAAAGAGTCTAACTTAAGTCTCATTTAATTATATCTTATAAAACTTCACATATTAATGTCATTGACATCATAGCTGCTGCATATGACAAGTCTTCTACCACCAAAATGAATGTCGTGCAGGTTCTTCGATCTTTATGTCATTTCTATATTCACTACATCCCTCTCCAAATACGTAGTTAGCAGCACTAACCCCATAGTTATTACTATTACTAGCACTGGAGTGACTGGACCCTGCTTCTTGTTGCTGTTGCTGTGCAAAATAACCTTGGGATCCACTGGACTCTGATTGTCGTTGTTGTTGTACAAAATAACCTTGGGATCCACTATATTCTTGTTGTCCAACATAATTATGGTCTTAAGGCACTGGAAAAACAAGATAACCATGTGGATAACTCTGTAGAGATGGTTGGCGAGGATAAAACTGTGGTGGTGGGCAATGAGCAACAGATGGATATATAATAGTACGATGGTGGTGGCGGATATAGCTGAAGATAAGAAGGATAGGTGGATTGTGGCCCTTGTGGGTATCTTCCAAGTCCAAGATTGCCAAAACGATCCTTCAGGTTTATTGAAGCATCAGCTGGAGCATTATTAGGAGCATGTGGACGTGGACGTGTTACTTGTCCACGTCTCCTTGATGCTCTCTGTTCACGATTACCGATCACTTCATTATCACGAGCTCCAATCCATCCAACCTCTCCACCATAAGGTGATCCAGAAGTAGCCTCAAAGAAGTCATCACTTTGTTCTTCAGTATGATCACCACCATTACCACCACCACCACTGGGTGGAATTAATGAAGCACCCACAGTCGGTATCTGGTTCCATATGTGCATTTACATAGTCCTCATCATTAAGATCCAAATCATTCATCCACTCAGAATTGTGTTGGCCATCTAATACAGGGTGTTCTCTCTCTTCCAACAATTCACTTAATGGATCATCTTCATTAAATGTGTAATCCAAGCATATGGGGTTAAAAGCATCTTATATTTCTTTTTGTCTTTTCCTTGTAGCCTGTCGGATCTTCAGCCTCATATTGTAATAAACATAGACAAGTCGATTTAACTTTTGGGACTTCAATCTGTTTCTTGTTTTTGTGTGTATGAGGCTGAAGGTACTCCAGTTACGCTCGCAATTAGAAAATGATGTTGTTTGGCTCAACACCCTTATAGCTATTCGTTGAAGTTCAGGCGCAGAACTGCCATAATGTATCCACCATTTAGCTGCATAGTAATAGCAACTGTACAACTAAGATTTAAAACTTCAACCAATAACAATTTATTATTGTAGAATATAAATGTTATAGTTTTTCTAATTACCTGGATTTGTTTGTTTAACTGCTTTTTGGGCCAATACTGTTCTAAAAGAGTCATGTCTGTCACGAAATAACAAAATTTGCACAATGGGTAAAACTTTAAGCACGTTGCACACCAAGTTTAAAGTACAATACAAATTATAATATGTAAGTACATATTTTATTATACTCACTTGGTTGATAGCTCTGATTTGATTGTCAACAAGAGGCTCTAGCCTCTGGATCACCTTTTTAACTGCTTCCAACACATTTCTATTACCCAAGAAAGATTCACCATATTAAAATTGCAGATTCAAGAAGTAGCCTAACACGTGAAAAAAATAACTAATTACCGAATACTTATAATATTTGATTTAAACAATGAATTATAGTTACATATTGGTTTAGTAACTTACCGGCCATGTTCAAATCTTGGTGTAATTGAAAATCCAACCTCTTTTCAATTATTTTGATATATTTTGTTGGACACCGACAATTCTTTTGAATGGCGAGCTTTGCCCTCTCCATTGCTTTGTAAAGAAAACCCATGGTAGGTTTCTCATCTCCATCTACTAACCGCATAACCTTTACAAGTGGCTCTTGCACCTTCAAAATATCAGGAGCTTTAGTCCAAAAGCTCCAGTAAAAAATGATCTTCTTTATCAACTTGCCCTTGCTCAATTTTGAATATTTACATGCATCTCACTGATTAGACCTAAACATATCTTCCAAAGGCCTCCTAAATCTGCAAATGGTTTCCAAAGTAATAAAATTTGTAGCAAAAAGTGTGATTGCAGGATGTAGAAGCTCTCTGTCATTGGTGTAGGTTTTCATGTAATCAATCACCCAATCAAAGTTATAAATGAACCTGGTGATCTCCATTGCTTTTCCTAGCACCTCTCCAAGAGTTTTCTTCTTGCCAATACCTTCCAGAATGAGGTCAAGGCAATGAGTAGCACATGCAGTCCAATATAAATTTGGCCACTTCTCCATAAGCTTTTTGTCACCAGCTTTTATCGCAGCTTCATTGTCGGTTACAACTTGAACAATATACTACTCCCCAATCTCATCAACGACCTTGTCCATGATTCCAAAGTAATAATCTCCCGTCAAGCTCGAAACATTTGTAATATCAATAAACTTGTGAAAGATTGTACCTCGAGTGCTATAAACTAGAAAATTCATTAAATTTCTTCTGGTACCACGACCATCCATCACACATGAGTGTTACACCCCTCTCTTGCCAAATAGACCGATGAGATTCAATCCACTTCTTTAAAGTTTCAAATTCCCTAGTCAAATAAACTTCACTGACCTCATGAGGAGTGAGAAGCTTCACTCATTTTTCTACCTCTCTTGCAACATCCAACATCGGCTCAAACCAAGGACTTGTTACAGAGTTAATTGAATGTCAGCCAAATATAACAAATTGGCTAATTGCTATGCCCAACTTCTTTCTCGGACTTTTCATAACTGATGTGTTGATCTTAGTCTACTTAGAGCCTTTATATCGATGAAGATCAACATCCATATTTTGCAATCTTGACTCTGGTGTAGTTAGATCAACCCACCTATTTTTACTAGCAGACTCGCGCATGCTAGAAGATCGTTTAGGTACATGAGGCCGAGACCCACTACTCCCTCCTACATCATATCGCTTCCCTGCACTTGATCTAAACTTTTGTCGTTCCTCAAACTCTCTTTGTTCTCTCATGGACTCCGTCCGTGCCATTGTCATCTTTTGATCAGAATCATCACTAGAAACAACGCTACAGTCATCTTCATCACTATCGGTATCACGCTGAGTTTCTCTAATGTGTTGCACCACTTCTTCTTTCCTTTTCTCCTTATCTATTTGCTATTTTTTATAACCTTGAAGAAGGTTCATCATTTCTACTCTAACTTCACCGCTAACATCAGGACAACTTGAAACTTGTCCTTTTAGATGAGCAAGATGCTGTTTCAATCGAGTAATACCACCACTTATCACCTTTCCACAAAACTTGCAAACCAATTTATGCCTATTATTTAGCACCGCATCGGCAAACTTCTAGCCAATATCATTACTAGGACCCTCATTCTCTCCCGCACTTTGGTGTGGCATTTTGAGTCTTGAATAAATAAAATTTTTATACCTTGCAATTTTAAAACTATAATGAAATACTAAAACATAAAAACATTGTATTTAAATTAAATTTGCACAAAAATAAAGCATAAACTATGAATCGTTAAAGTTTATTTAATCTACAATAGTTGGTAAAAGTTTATAAGTATTACCAATTAAAATAAGTTTTTGAATTTAAAACCTCAAGTTAGAAGCATATACGTAATTCCAAAAGCAAGTAAGTGACAAACAATAAACAGAAGTACTAAAATCTAAAAATCTAATACAAACAATATGCCACTGCCACTTGATAAGTCATAAATCATAATAAACAAATAAGAGTGTTTGACATTTTGACTACTTTAATTGAAAGACTTGAAGTCCTGAACTTTGAAGACTCTCTCTCTCTCCCTCTCAGAAAAGTAGAAAACTCACCTGCACAGTGCATTTTCCCACGCCCACCGTGACACTCGTCCCAACCAGTCAGCCTGAGTACGTGACCTAGCCCCCAGGTGAGTCAATCCAGTCAATAGCCGGTGAGAGATGACTCACGAGTCACGATAGTAGCCAAACGCCGATGGCTGCGCTCGGCCAGTCGAGCTTCGACACTTCGTCCTTCCCAAGAATCCCAGCATTTGCTAGTTACTACTTCTTTAGTAGTTCAGTTCTTCGTCTTTCTTTGTTTGATTCTCTCTGATTTGTATGTATGTTTGTAATTTCTGTTAATTGGGTCTTGCAGTGAAGAGGAATTTATAAAGAGGAAAATTGAAGAAAGCAAATTCCTTTCACGAGCCTACAATAATTCAATTTGTAGTTTTGCACAATAATTGATTGTAATATGTAGTTCAAGTTTGTTACAATACTTGATTGGTGCTCGAGGAGTTGAAGACAGAGGAGTCAAGACTCAGGAGATGCAGAGTCGAGAGATTCTCCAATAATTCTCGGAATAAGACAAAAGTATCAGATTTCTTCTCTTGCATAACGGTACGTAACTGTATTTATCAGCGTTACTGCCCGTTACGGTTCTGTAACGGTGATACGCCTGTAAAAATTACTAGCACCGATATATCGGTGTATATGGGTATCAGACCTTTGAAATACAGTTACGGTACATATTGGCCATTTTTTTAAAACCTTGGCAGGACTGCTCCTGAGTATGGGGTATATAACTTTAATAAATCTGAGCAATGAATTTGAGATGTAAGGAAAATTGAAGGTCAAGAGATATCAAAGAGTGCACATTTTGGCTTCAAGGCTAGATACGCATTTGAAGAACATTGATTTACAATCGAATCAAAGTAGCTTGGGCCTTGGGTGGAAGTACATCTGGAAACACTATGCAGTTGATGAATATATATTATAAGGTGCTTGGTGTTCTAAGCTTAGTTGCAGGAAACTCCTCATATGGTGACGCTTCTCTCTTGGAAACTCGCTTTTGCGATCCAATTAGGAGCTTCATGAGATCTCGTCCCAAGCTCATATGAGAACTCGATCTCGTCAGCTGGATAGAGACCATGAAATAAGTGAGAGAGTATCTGAAAATCAATCCCTTTTTGACTCAATACCTTGTTTCTCTCTTCCTTCAAGTCTAGAAAGCCTCCTTGTTTGTCGTTGCTGACTACCCTCCTCGAGAGAGCAGAACTTGTCAATCACTCTCTCTCTCTCGTGTGTAAACTATATTCAGCAAATGATAATACTCTTTTACTCATTTATTTATTCAAGTCGCTCCCAACCTTAAATTCTTTCAGGTGCTTATGCTCCCCAACCTCGTTCCAGCCCCCGCCCCCGCCCCCGTTTCCGCTTTATGCAACTAAGGTTCTAAGTGGTACTGCAACTTTATTCTTTTTCTGGTGCTGGACTTCGCAACTAGAGGACAGAATGTAAGAGGCGGCAATATGCATCAACTGTATGTGGTGTGTAAATGTGTAGGCATGTGGTACATACAGGGATGCCGAGTCTGTTTGCTCTTTTATACATTTAGGTGTATAAAAATAGAACTTTACATTTATACGTCACTTTGGGAAGAAGAGAGAACAATGTTAGACTGGTCATGATATTTGTATAGTAATAGTAGAGGTGTCAAATGGGCCGGGCTTGGGCCGGCCCAGCCCAAGCCCATCGGGCCTCCAGCAAATCCGGACGGGCCCGGGCCAAGGGGGCTGCAAAATTGGCCGGGCCTGATTCTAGGGATATTTGGGTAGGGTCCAAGCCCAGGACCTAGGCCCAACATTTTAGGGCCGGGCTTGGGCCGGGCCCGGGCCATTTTTTTTTTAATTTTTTTTGGTATTTTCTTGTTATTCAAGGTAAGGGTTTTTAAAATGTGCAGGTGCCTTCGATGGTGGACAAACATGAGAATGTTCTGGTGCATGGACAGGAGCCTTCTTGGGGGGGGGGGGGGGTAGACATGAGACTTTTCTGGTGCATGACAAGGAACCTTTGCTAGGGCATGGACATGAGAACTCTCTGGTGGATGAGTAGGAGCCTTCGAAGGGGCATGTACAGGAGCCTTGAGTGAGGATTTGGTGTGCTACAAGAAGAACAAAGAAACGAAGTTGGGCAATCAATCAATTTAGTTGCTAACTCCTGCCCAAAAAAGAAAATGACGGTCCAATGCACAAGACTTCTATCATTACTAGGTCTATGGGAGTGTTAGATGTATAGTGCTAACTGACCCAGTGCACAAGACTTCGGTCATTACTAGGTTTGTGGTAGTGTTAGATGTATAGTGCTAACTCATATTTTCCTGATATGACTCGCGTGTAAGTGACACATTGTTAAATGTAGTCGTGCAATCACATGATAACTTTGTAAACCTCCATGCATATAAAAGTCGAACGCAATATCATCATGAAAAAATGTATATTTAGGGTAGAAGCATACATAAGATACTAGATCAAAGGGATAATTCTTCCTTAAATGAAAAGTTAATGCTCAAGTTACCTCTGGGTCAGTTTCCTTTGCAATGGATGTAACCTACAAAAAGATATTATGTTGATAAGTTTAGAATAATAAAAATGAATAAGGGAAAAAGACTCAGCACAAAATGTGCAAACATCATTTAACATGAGCCTTCACTGGTGGATGGACAAAAGGTTTCTCTGGTGCATGGGCTGGAGCCTTTACTGGAGCAAGAGCCTTCACTGAGGCAAGAGCAGGAGCCTTTACTGGGGCATGAGCAGGAGCCTTCACCGTTGGATGGACAAAAGGTTTCTCAGGCAGAACCGGGGCCGGGCCAAGCCCGGGCCTTTTTCAGGCCGGCCCGGGCCCGGACTTTTTTTTTGGGAAATGCAGACCTGGCACAGACCCTAAGCCCTAAAAGGCCGGGCCAGAAAAGGGGCCGGGTCGGGCCAGCCCGAGGGCCACCCGGCCCATTTGACACCTCTAAGTAATAGTAATATAACAAAACACCATTGTACGAAAAACCAGTATAACATGTTTCGGTTGGTAACATTTACAAAGAGTACGGCAGAGTACCGTGTTTGGGGCCACGGGTACGAATTTACAAAAACACAAGGAGGGAAGAGCTGATAGGTAACTCTGCCTCGGAATATGGCCTCAAATACTTTTTCTTACCATGAAGCGGAATCAGCATTCATCATGTCCAACATTTTGCAGCTCTTACCCGGAGAAAAGTAGCGTATCGATGCGTTGATCTTTATTAAGTGGGGAAGTGTTCGGGATTGTTATTGTTCCTTAACCAGTGTCTATACAATTTTTCTTATACGTCACCATCTTTGCGAGCGTGCTGCACTTAATATCAGTCAACGACTTCATCACCTTTGGTGATCAAAAACAGAGGAAATGAAGACATGAAGTATGCTTGTGCACGCACCATTTTTCTCTACAAAATCAGCCCATAAGCTGAACCCTGTAGACTTGAACTTAATTTTTTTGTGCACACTCTCTCTCTATAGGCAAGAGCAACGGAAGCGTCCGAGCGAGCGGTTCAAACTGGTGAGACAGTGGCAAATTCGTCCTGGCATATCTTGATACCAAAGCTGTGAAGGAAACCAAAAATTTTGGTTTCTGAACTTTGCCGGCACTTATATACGCTTGGATGGGTGTCAGGAACTGGGGGCATCATCACCATTAAAGTCCACGATGATCCTATTCCCAAAGTCCATCAACTCATCGTCATGTCACCTTCAGGTGCTTTCTCTCTATCAGACACGCACGCACGCGCACATATATATATATATATATATATATATATATATATATATTATATGTGCAGTTACATTAATAGATGAATTGAAAGCTTCATCTTTCTTTGTTGTGCATAGGTGTTCAGAAGGAAAGGATGGTCCCAGAGGACATGTTTGTGCTTTCCTCTGATGGCTAGATTTTGTTTACACCTCCGCTCATGCCTTATCCTCATAACATTCCTAAATGCACTGATTGTGCTCCCCTATTTTTAAAGGTATGCATTCAATTATTTACGATAACGACAAAGCATGCACTTTTTATCACATTTTTGTTTGTCACTTGAATCTAATGTTGCTGGCTTGTTTGGGTCTTGATAATCTATGTGGAGGCCATCAATTGTTATTTTTGGGGCAAATGATTCTTGGGATCTTATTTGAAGCAAAGTGCTGCCTAACTTTACGGTTGAGACCTTTTTTCTTATGAAAAATGATCTTGTATTGCTGGGATAACCATAGAAAAGCATTAGGATATATTGACATCTGAAGACTCTTGCAGTCCTTAGCCCTTTTTTTCAGCTTATACTTTGTTTGCTTTGTTGTTCTGGCTGTGCCATTTGCCTACTTACGGGTGCATGCAGATGTGTAGATGAGACCCTATTAGTATTTGAAATAAGGAGACAACTATAGGGCACAGATGCTTTTGCTGCAAATCTGAAACCTAGATTTATGTGATAGTTAGGTCAATTCATGCAAAGTCACATTATTAGAGCTATATGTCCGTTTACGATTCATAGGTCGTCGCTCAACCAAGCTATTTCCATTTCATATGCATTTCTTAAAGGAATTTTGCCAAAGCAAGGTATAGCCAGGTTGAAGCAGTTGGCACGCTTACTAAAAACATGCATTCCGTTGGCAAATATGGTGGTTGCTTTGGCATTATGGCTAACCTAGTTATGAAGGTTAATTATATTCTTTCATTTTTTATACTTTTTTTCTTGGGGATGTGATGACCTTTTCTTTATGTTTTCTAGGTCTATGAGATGTGTAGGCTGGTGCTGTGATTCATAGTCATGGATTGGAGGCTCGTCTTGTAACAATGATCCACCCCTTTTCAAAGGAGTTCCAAGTAGCTTCTGAGCCTCGTTCAAGTATTGTTGAATGAACGAAATGTGCAACATTATTTTACCTGATCATCTGATGTGTTCACTGTTGACAATCTGTTAGAGAATCTAACTAGATACTTCCCTGTAAAGGTTTTAAGTAATGGTGCAGTTGTTGCAAATGTGTACTTTGATAACAATTTTTGTTTGCTTAACAAAGTTTTGAGGTATCTAGAATGCATCCTGTATCGTTTTTGCCTTTTCCCCTGGCTCCCGTCCAGGGTAGCCAGGGGAACACATTTTAATGCCGTGCAACACATATCTAATAGTTCTATAAATCTTATAGATATGTTTTTTCATGAATCGAGAGAATTTTTGGAAGATTTGATAGATCTAGTCATGTAGACCATGCCTTTGTTTACAGGAAAGACACATTATTTTTCAGCAGTATGTACATAACTCTAATTTCATTTCGGCTTTCCGGTTTACTGTCGAATGATAATTCTTACAAAATGTTTTCCCGTTGATTGTTCCTAAGTATTTAATAGATTAGTCTCTTTTTCTGTTACTTCCAATTTCAATGTTTATCTCATCACTCCCCTGCATGCACAGGGAAAGAGAAAAGTAAAAGCATTTATTCTGTGGAAGCTATTCAAGATGTTCCAACTTGAGAGACTTTTTTTGGTTTGATTGCATCATTTACGGACTCTTGACCATGAAGGACTGAAATTATTATTACCATATAGATGATCAGAATGCCATGATGAAGTGGTGGTTTTCTTTGCAGTGTATATTCATTTATCCACATATATAGAAAGTAGTTGGCACTAGATTTCACGTACGTTGAGCATTAGTTTCTGGCTCCTTCTGGCATTTCCAGTCTTTAAGGATGATTTTTCCTCTAAAACTTTTGGGCGAGGAGAAATGGTTGACATAAACACAACCACAGGCAACAATATGGGTGATGCAAAGATTTTTTGTCAAATAGGAAGTGACGAGTATTTTGTAATTTTTGAAATACAAGTTCAGAATTTGGCAATTTATAGTGTAAATAAAGTTATGAAATGCTGATTTCTCTGACCCTGCCTGCTGTTATCATTTATTTATTTACTAAGCATCCTCTCATTTTCCTTTTTTCGATTTTTATGAGATTTTCTCCCAAATTCTGCAGATTACTCATATGGAGATGATAAAAGGAATTCAAGGGCATTGTTACCATGATGAGCTTGTCGTCCCAATAATAATCAAGAACACTGCGCATGATAGAGACCTTACAGAATCTTTAACAGAAGTGGTATTTAACCATCAATTTAAAAATATCATATATAAATACTTTTATCAGCTACATTTCTGTGGTGCTTGGTCTTTGCAACAATACTTTTATGATCAACTAACTTTTAGAGCAGAAGTATGCTATAATATTTGGTCATAGTGGGATGATATTGATGTAATTCCTATTCTTTGTCTGATTGCTCCATGTTATACTTTAACTTAGGTTTTAAGCTTGTTCATGGAGCCGAAGTTAATTATCTGGCCCATGCTAGGACTCCCTAGGAGTTCCTTGAGATGACTTTTACTCCTCAGCTTCATTAAATAATCTTGATCTCAGGTTTTGATAAATTCATGGACAACAAATTAATAGTAATTAAATCTGAAACTTGTGTCAAAGTTTGCTATCAAATTGATTATCATTTATTTGGCCGTTGATGCATAGTCATGTATAGCTTTTGACGTGTACCCAGTTATACTCACCATCGTATGCATCTCTTTTGATTGCTTGTTTTCCTGTAATTAAAGTTGTAATAACTATTGTTGATCGAACTCCACTAGAATTAGCCAGAGAAAACATACCTTCTATCTTCCTTTTTGAAAGAGTCTCGTCGTATTGGTAACATGAGTGAGGGGTAAAAATGACGTAATTAAGCATCATAAAAAAATGCTTCCTCTAGCCTCTAGAATTGGGCCATTGCCGAATTTAATGAAACAAATCAGGATATCTATTCATTGATATGAAATCAGCATTCAGCTAGAAGCTTTTGAATCATTATGATGGAAGATCTTCACAAATCCTTGAGTTAATAGCAATATGTCAGGGGACGAAACTTTCTCACTACGTCAAACCGTGCGACACTTAGCTAGCAAACCCCCCGCTTGTGTTTTAAGTCAGCCTTTCACTCGGGATAAGTGACACGAGAGTTGGGAGAATATATGTTCTGCTTGGAGAAAGCTTGTGTACAAGAATGCTTGAGTGCCTTGGCCAAGTGAGGCTTCGGCTATTTATACTAATCCACCATCTCAACGAACGGATCCACCATCTCAACGAACGGTGAAAATACATTTCATTCTACGGATCGTATTCTGTCTCTAGAATTCTCTAGTTATCTACAAGGTTCTCTACCATTTTAGAACTATCTTTTACGTATAAAAAGAGTATGAAATATTCTGGAAACCTTGCCCATTCATCGCCTCGTAAGCGTCCATTAGGCGCCTGCGTGGCTTTACTGCTAAAGTTAGCCTCCATAACAAAAAGTGCGGGACAAATAGCTCTCTTACGGAGAATTTATTTACTATTGACCAAAGAATGAACATGAAAGTCTGCACGGAAGAAAACTAGAATAGACTGTGTATTGGAGGATCTATGCAACAGGGTGAGAACATGGCAATGCCCACCTAAAGTCCCCTCCAAAGACTTGACTTTGGGGGTGTAAGGTTGGCATGGCTGCAAAACTTCCATGACCTCGAGAGTGAGTTATACAATATGAACACTAAATATTTACTGGGAGCATGGGAAGGTCACGGCCTTAATAAGAGAGACAATTGCCTTTCATGCGCAGTTAAAAGGAAAGAAAATTTGAGCATTATGTTTCTAAATTTTTCTACAGAAAAACAGCGGCAGAGTCGTGTCTTCTTATTCCCTGCCCGTCATTCACAGCTTTCCCCTTGTACGATAAGGTTAAGGGTAAAATGAGGAACAAACAGAGTACAAAAGCTTTAACATTAAAATCAATGATAACCTGCTACATTTTTTTGGGAATGTAATCGATTTTTGCATAGCGCAACCCAAAATGTTTAACCCAGTAAATCTTTTTTTTTTTACTTTTATGTGTACAACTAAAGAAGATTTGTAAAATCAATTATAAGCGAACTTAACAAACTATTGTCAGTAGGAATTACACGTGAGCACGATATGCCTACGGGTCCTTCGAATCAAAACCAGCCTAAATCAGTGGTTGCATGTCTTATAGCTTTTGCCCGTAGTTCTGAGGGTAACGGGTGATTGTGGCTATCCTATTGTAGTTGATATCATAAAGACACCTGTATAAGCGGCCTTGATCACCCAAGTGCTTCGGCAAGGACTTCTCTGTCAGGTTTTTAGCATTATGAATAGGCTGAAGTTTTTTAGTTGAAATTGAAACCGGGCCTAACCAAAATAAGAGAGACACCAAAAAGAGATCATGTGGCGCGTGGACAAGAGAAACTTCTTCTATAATGAGTATAGCTTTGCCTCCGTGTCCATATGTTTCACTTTCTTGGGTGTCTTGTGATGCAGACCATCGGGGGAAGCAATGAAGTATAAAATGAGCTAGATCAAGCTGAAAAAATAGAACCGAAACCAACTTATGAGTTCCTAGAAAGCTGTAGGGAGAAGGCCCACCGTACCAGGCTGACATTTTATGCTCTTAGTATGCTTAGGCTTACTCCTTACGTACTGGGAAGACATTGAACAACAAAACGTGAAATGTATGCCCGTCCTGCTAGAAGGATAGTATTTTTTTAAAAAGAAACTGGATTGAGAGTTGAGAATAGTTAAGAAGTTTTAAGGTGCTTCTGTCTTATGCTGCTGGTGATATTCGTACTTGCTGCCAAGCTGCCGATGAGGAATGTTAAATTACAGTTGCCCAAATGATTAGAAAGGAGATGCTAGCGAAGGACTGACTAAAAGCCAATAAGTTTGAAAGTTATTAGGGAACTCAAATGCCCTGAAACTTGCAATCTGATTAAGAAGTCATGATTGGCTACTTGAACAGGTGTGAGCTTTGTGAGCTATATGTTAAGAAGATTTTACATGTCTCCTGGTTTAGCTGCAAAACTAAGTATTTTGTGGCTGGAAGTTTTGAATAATAACGGATAATTTCTGATATAACTAAAAATATCTCTCCAATTTACGGACAACACGTAGCAGTTATGACACGTAACCCATACTGGCTCATTACTGATATGGCATTTACCGTATCAATCACCAGGCAGAATCCTAAAAAGGCTCTGACTCTATCAGTTCAGATTGTCATGAGATCCTCTAAGATCCTAATTAGATTCTGATTAGAATTGATCAAAGCTCAGTCCTACTAGGACTCCTCCTTCTACCACTATATAAATGGGTCAAGCCCCTCAGGTACAGACAAGTTCACACACAATCACACATTGTGTCTTACTGCTTCTTCAGAGTTCTACATTGTTAGCCATCTCTGACTTAAGCATCGGAGCGTTCCCCTGCCGGAACCCCACCCGGCGGTCACTCCGTGTTCTCTTTTGCAGGCCTGATTTCTGGTGTGGTTCCCGATCCAGTTTTTAGCTGCAACAGATTGGCGCCATCCGTGGGACCACTACAGGGAACATGGCCAATCATTCTTCTTCTAGCAACTCTTCACATAGTCGTTCTCCACACCGTCACGCCCGAACGAGCAGCTCTCGTCGACTCAGTCGTGACCACCGTTCGACACCTTCACGTCGTCATACCGATTCTACGGAAGATGCACACGTTAACGTAACATTTGCAACTCCCGAATCAAAAGCTAGACCTCGAAGAAATCATTCTCCGATGTCTACTCTGAAAAACGGGGACCTTCGTCATCGCCTGAACCGTAAGTTATTCAAAACACCCCATGCCGAACTTACAAAAGAGATCCACGAACTAAAAGATGTCGTGAACACTCTTCAACAAAAACTCGACATGGCGGTGGCTCCTCCATCCACTTACCATTCTCATCTTGACCCCGGTGATCTTCGTCTTCGTCTCACATCCAGATCAAGTTACGGTCGCAAATACCAATCAACGGCCGATCCAACTTACAATCCCAAAGACAAGAGCGTAGATCACGTAACCAGGAGTGGATCATGCTACCGTCGCGATTCTTTAGTCGAAGATAGTACCAACTCCTCTCCCGCGCAGGCCTCCAGAGTTGAGACCCCTCGAAGATCTATCCACAAGAAGAGGAAGCCTGAGTCTTGTTCCCAAGAACGGGACTCCTGGAAGGTGGTCCCTATATATCGTTCTCCAGAACGATCTCGCCCAGGGGATGAATCTGGATATCCGTTGTCGAAGGCCATCAAGAAGGCAAAGTTACCTTCCAATTTTTGAATGCCTCAATGTGACCTCTACTATGGAACTGGGGATCCTGGAGAACATGTTTACCAGTTTCAAACAAACATGCTACTCCTTCAGGTTTCAGACGCTGTCATGTGCAAAGCCTTTCCTACCACTATAAGGAAAGCAGCACATGTGTGGTTCAAATCTCTACAACCAAGGTCCATCTACTCCTTCGGCCAATTATCGGATCTCTTTCAAAAACACTTTGTAAGCAGTCGCTCCCGAAGAAAGAACTTGGCGAGTCTGCTGAACATTGTGCAAGAGAAAAATGAGTCTTTGGCATGCTCCTAGGACGATTCAACGCAGCCACCTTGGAAATTGATAACTTGGACGAGTCCATGAAGTATACTGCATTCCTCTGAGGCCTGCGACCCACATCCAAGTTCGCATTCTCTGTGAACAAAAGTCCTCCAGGTAATATGAAAGCCCTTCTTGAGAAGGCTAACAAATATATTCAAGCTGAAGAATACCTGGAGACACACAGAGGACGGCGTGGAGAAGGGAAGGAAGAACAGAAGAAATGGTCTCGGGAATTAACTCCTCCCCAAGGAGGAAAGCCGACAAAACGTTCCAAGTATGAGGAACGGCGTCCGAGAGAGCCGTTCGCTTGGGAAAATCTGACACCCCTCAATGCAAAACCATCACAGATTCTTCACGAGATCATGGACAATAAGGCTCTCCAGTGGCCAGATAAGCTGAAATCTCGACCAAATAAACGGAACAAAGATTTATGGTGTCACTTTCACAATGATCATGGCCACACAACTGACAATTGCGGGTCGCTTAAACGAGCAATTGAGGCCCTTATCAAGCATGGCCAGTTGAGAAAGTTTGTAGCTCCTAGAGAAGAAAGACAACAGACACCTCCGGCCATAGAAGAAAGAGAAGATCGGGAAGAGAATGCAGGTATTATCAACACTATATCTAGGGGATTAGCCGCAGGAGGTTCATCAGGACGGGCTCAAAAAGCATACGCCATAGAAGTATACATAACGAGTCAGCCCCCGGATAAGAAATCGAAGACGGTACCCGTAGTAGCCATCACCTTTTTCGATGAAGATTCGAAGGACATACAAACTCCTCATGATGACCCATTAGTCATCATAGTTAGAGCTGGAAACTTTGATGTAAAACGTGTCTTGATAGATAACGGAAGTTCTGCAGAAATCTTATTTTACGATGCATTCAAGAAGATGAGCATTCCAACGGACCGTCTCCGAAATATGGATACTCCATTGTATGGATTCTCCAATCATCCAGTTATAGCCGAAGGTATTATCGCACTCCCAGTTGCGATTGGCACACCTCCGGCACAAGCCAACTTCATACTTGATTTTGGGGTAGTCAAGGTCCCCTCAGCATACAACGCCATATTAGGACGACCAGCACTCAATCAGTTACAAGCCGTAGTGTCAACTTATCACCTCAAGATGAAATTCCCCACGGAACACGGGATTGGAGAGGTGAAAGGGAACCAGACTATAGCTCGTCAGTGCTACGTAACTTCGTGCCGACCAAAGAAGGCAAAGAAATTGGACTCAGAGGAAATCTTGATTTGATAGAAGAAGTTCGGACTCAAGACCATGAACGATCCATTGTTATAAAACAACGGATCGCGCAGTAGCATCTTGCCTCAAGGCAAGACACTTCTTTTTCAGGGGGATAAGGGCCCAGACCTTATCGAAACCTCAATCTTTTAGAAATTGTCTTTAGAAAGATAATTTCAAATTAATGGGTTGTTAAGCAATCCAATGTAAACTTTAACTTTTGCTCTAGCAATAAAGTTATTTTTTCTCTCAGTATTATTGTGGGCTTAGCCAAAACATTTTGTCCGAACAGAGTGATGGCCGAACACTCTGCTCGCACAGAGTGATGATCAAACACCTTGCCCGAACAGAGTGATCAATGTCGCCAAAAACATTCTTTCCGAACAGAGTGATCAACTTTGTCAAAACGTTATGTCTGAATAGTGTGATGGCTGAACACTCTGCCCAAACAGAGTGATCAACTTTGCCAAAATGTTCTGTCCGAACAGAGTGATGGCCGAACACTCTGCCAGAACAGAGTGATCAACTTTGCCAAAACATTCTGTCCGAACAGAGTGATGGCCGAACACTCTGCGCGAACAGAGTGACCAACTTATGCAAAACATTCTGTCTAAACAGAGTGATAGCCAACACTCTTGGGTTTTATAAAAATACAAGAGTAGGCCAAACAGATTAGCTACAGATCTGAATCCGTGAAGAAACAAAAGTTAATGGGGGCACCGTCACTTCACAAAAGCTTTTGCTTCTTCGAAATTTAGGCCGAGCGAGGGTGCTCGACTTCTTTGCCAACTCTTTAAGTGACGAATAAAGGGTTTGAGCCAAAGTAAAAATCAATAATACTGTGTGACTGGTAAAGATAAACCATGAGAAACACATAGTAAAGCATAAATAAAATATGAAGAGTTTTATAATAAGCCCTTGAACGGGCATCAAAATTCTCTATCTGTATAAAGCAAAAAGCCTAGATACAAAGGCTAAAATCTAAGGCTCGGGGGCATCACCAGAAGGACCTTCCCCTGGAGGATGAGAAGCTGCAGCATCACCTGCCTCTGATGGCAGAACAGTCTCTCCAGACGGAGATATCACCGCAGGCAGAACGAAGTCATCCAAGGGGATATCAGGAAAGCGCTCCGCAAACATCTCCTTGGCCTTCGCAAAACCAAGCTCTTAAATCTCAAGGCCATCATCCGCACGTTTCTTCAGCCATTCGTCCCCCGCATTTCCATCCAAGAAGTCGCGGATGCCTTGGTCTCGAGCTTTGGTTACCTCTTATGCCGCCTTCCTCTTTATTCGCTCCAGCCTCTTCTCCAGAGTCGCAATCTTAGCAAGATAATCTTCCTCTCGATTACTCAGCTCTTCAGCACAATGAGTAGCTTCTTGCGCCTCCTTAATGGCATCCCTCTTCTGCTGAGCTTCTTCCGCGACCACCTGCCTCGCCATCTCAAGGCGAGAAAGCATCTTAGATCCGCTAGCGTACATCTGGAATGAAGATTGGAACCATCAGCTAAATGAAAGTTGAAAACAAAATAGAAACTTAGTTGAGACAAAGGACATTACCGTATAGACGGCCTGGGCAAAGGAGCAGGCAAAGGTCTCGTGTGTCTGAGTCTAGAAGACCTCCTTATCTCGAGGTAGAATTCCATGAAGAAGATGCTGCTCCGAGACCTGGCTATCTGGCATCCCAAGGTCATCACGCCTAAGTGTCTACCGCGGTCGAAAGATCAGATCGTCATCAATGGACACGTGCTCCAAGATACGTGGAGAACGTTCTTGAGGAATAACTCTACTCCTTTTAGGAACAGGGGGCAACTCCGCACTTGGTTACTTCTCTTTTCGCTTCCCCTTAGCTTTCTGAAGAACGCTAAGAAAGCCTCCTTTTGGGGATTTTTCACTTCCGCTAGCCATCTCTGCAATCAAGGTAGAAATCAATACGGGAATGAATACTGAAACTAAATTGAAATCAAAGACTTCCATAAAGCACACCTAGGGAAACGGTCTCGGCAGATGACATGCTAGGAATAGCAGGAGGATGAGAAGGAATCTGAAGACCAGCTGGAATGGGCTTTAGAGGAATGATCTTCGCCCACTCCAGTTGTTCCTCCGAAAAAGGCTCATCTATGCAAAGACCAACTCGAAGCTTAATATGACTAAGTATATGTTTAGACAGATTGTTGGGAGTAGGCTTGTCAGGATTTTCAAAATCCTTACAGAATGGATTCTAGTCTCTATCAAACGGAAGCTCCCCCTTGTCCAGGCGGCCAACGAAGAAGTATCTAGAATGCCAGCCTTTATTTGACTTCGGGCCTCCCTTCAGGAGTCGTTGCCTACTATGAATGTAATACCATCCTGGGCAGTTGGCGACTCCCTTGACGAAATAGATTTCGAAGAACCCTCTAATAAAATATGTTGCCTCTGGTTTGTAGCCTGAAGTCTGGACCAAATATATAAGGCCGGCAAGCTTCCTCCAACCATTTGGAACAAGCTGCCCGGGAGCCATGCGATAATGCTCGAAGAAACGAAGAGCAAGAGGGTGGAGATGAAGCCTATACCCAGACTTCACCTGCTCTTCATATATCCCAATTTCAAACTTGGTTCCATAATTTGCTAGTTCTTGCAAACCAGGAAGACGAGCATACCAACCTTCGGGAAGAGGATATTCCCGAATTAAATCCTGTAAATCTTCGGTAGACATCTTGCCTGACTTCTCGTCAGCAGTATACCAAGGTTTGGGATTAGCCTTATCGTCAGCTTGATCCTTTACATCTCCTAAGGCATTTTTTCTAGACAAAGAGTGCGAAGGTTGAGAAGATGAAGGTGGTAATGGTTGAGAAGTTGAAGGTTGGAATGGATGGGAAGTTAAAGCTAGTGGTAGTTGTGGATTGGAAGTTCCAACTTCACTTCTTGAAGTTGGAACTCGTTCCGAACTCGAAGATGAACTACTCTCTTCGGACGAGGAAACAGACGCTGAAGTTTCGGACATGTTTTCTACCCAAACTAGGAAACTATGAAAAACTAGTGCTGAACAGAAAGAAGAAAGCAAAAAGACTTACTTGAAGAGTAGTGTGCTTCCAAAAATTTCAAGTGAAGAAAAAATGAACTGAAAGTTCATTTTTATAGAGAAACCCCATGTAACTGTTTCTGGGGAAACGCAACGGTTCATCCACCACACACGTGTCACAAGCTGAAAAGTAGAGAAACTTGAAAATTCTCAATTCCCGCTCAAAGACAATAATGGAGAAGGAGACACGTGGAGGGAACCAAGGTAATGGCCGAACAGAATCCTTCCCGAGCAGGATAGTGTCCGAACACTCTGCGCGTACAGAGTGACCGTGTCCGAACAGAATCGTGCCGGAGCAGGATCGTGTCCGAACACTCTGCCCGAACAGAGTGATCGTGGCCGAACAGAATCCTGCCCGAGTAGGATCGTGTCCGAACACTCTGTGCGTACAGAGTGACAACGGCCGAGCAGAATCTTGCCCGAACAGAATCGTGTCCGAACACTCTGCCCGAGCAGAATTCTGTCCGACCAGAATCTCTTCTGAACACTCTGCCCGAGCAGAATGACAACGGCCGAGCAGAATTCTGTCCGAACATAATCTCGTCCGAGCAGAATTCTGGCCGAACATAATCCCGTCTGAACACTCTGCCCAAGCAGAGTGACAACGGCCGAGTAGAATTCTGTCCTAACAGAATCCCGTCCGAAAACTCTGCTCGAGCAGAGTGACAAAGGCAGAGCAGAATTTTGTCCGAACATAATCCAGTCCGAACACTCTGCCCGAGCAGAGTGACAAATGCCGAACAGATTCATGCCCGAACAGAATCCCATCCGAGCAGAACTCTGTCCGAACAGAACCATGTCTGAGTAGAACCATGTCCGAACATATTCATGCCCGAGCAGAACTCTGTCCGAACAGAACCATGTCCGAGCAGAACCATGTCCGAACAGATTCATGCCCAAGCAGAATTCCATCCGAGCAGAACTCTGACCGAACAGAACCATGTCCGAGCAGAGGACTCTTCGAATATTTGAAATGGGGGCAAACAGATTCGATCCTGCTTTTTGGCATATTTCGCTATCACCAGTGGGAAAAGTGTGCTTCCACCCGCTTCAGTAAATGCTGGTAAAAGCAGGGCGCATATGATATAGCTAAAAATATCTCTCCAATCTACGGACGACACGTGGCAGTTATGACACGTAACCCATACTGGCTCATTACTGATATGGCATTTACCGTATCAATCACCGGGTAGAATCCTAAAGAGGCTCTGGCTCTATCAGTTCAGATTGACATGAGATCCTCTAATATCCTTTGAGCTTATGCGTCTACTATTCCTTGATAGAGGAAACGTGCAACAAGCTCAAACCATGAACCAAAGTGTAAATTAGTACTAAAGCAATGGAAAGAAGGACGTAATAATTCATTGATATTGCATGTCAGATTGTTTATGATTTGCTCGACTCTCATTTCATGCTGGCTCTTACAAGAAGAATCTTTCAAATGCTATCAATTGCATTTTTGGGTTTTCTGTTTCACCATATTTCTAACATGACTTTGTTCTTGTTTAAGTCTGCTGGTTTTCAGTAAGAGTACAGTATTTCACTGATAGCCTTGCATGTCATCATCATCATCTGAGCGTTTGTCCAAGACTAGTTGGGAGAGCGACATGAATACCCTTGCATGTCATGGCTCATATTTACCTCTTGCTTTCCCTGATCCTCCTTCCCCACCAAAAGAATGCGTCGCATGTTTGTACGCACTTCTATGGTGACAATGAATGCCACCTTTAGTATCTTTTCATCTCTTGTATTTTGTGTGTTTATCCTGATGTTTATGTTCACAAATACAGGCTGATTTAGAACAAGGTGCTACCGGTGTTACTCCAATCCCTCCTGATAACGTGGGAAAGGATATGGTGATTGCTTCTTTTCTTGCTAATGTGGAAGCAATGATTAGGATTAAGAGAAAAGTTACTCATCTTATGCAACTGCAAGTAAGGTAATACGGAATGAAAAGTTTGGACTTTGAATTGAGATTTAAAGCATGATGTTGGTTAATGGAGGGCGACATATGAAGAACTGAATTTCAAAGTGATGAGTTGGTAGCTGTGGTATACGATGATGTACCATAAGCTTTTGAAAGATGGCATGCTTTGGGTGTCAAGGTATTTGTATGTGTTTCTCTAGTCTTTTCTTTTCTTTTTTTTTCAGCCGTGGATCTATGGCAACTACCACTTTGATTTTCTATTTTCTTTTTTTTTTTTAGCGTGGAACTTTGTTATCGAAGTGTGGTTACTGGGGCTGCTGGGCTGCCCTACTGCTTCTTATGTACAGAAAGTAAAATCAACCTTTCATCAACCTGAAATTATACTAAACATATACGGATGTATTGCTGAACCAATTATAAACTAACTGCATTGATAATATGTTGTTAGTGTGAGTGCATGGTGGCACTGGTTCCTACGTAGACCAAGTCCTGGGGCAATACGCTTCGAATCATTCTGATATATTAGTCCAGAAGAAAAAATATTCTCGCAGCTAAAAGAAATATCCCGGCAAAGAGCTTAGTTGGAGAGATGTAAAGCAAACGCTAGACATGTGCTAGATGAAGTAGGGGTGGGGCATTCGGCGTTGTTGCGATCCTTAACGAAAAATGATCAGATGCCTTGAAGCATCTGGCAGTCTTGAGATATCATTGTTCTTGAGACTTATTAGGTGTTCAAAGCTATTTCAAAAACTTCTCTCTGTTCCTTTCTTTTCCACATTATCCCTTTTTCAAGCTCATCCTGTTATCCACAGACATGATTAGGAAAGTAAAAATTTGTGTTATTCTGTTATGTCGAGTATGGTGTCTGTCATTGTGTTCTTGTTTGTGAACCCTTTCTTGTTCATGCAGAGATATTCCTTTCCCATTGTACCCTGATGTTCAAATTGCTGCTACAAGATAGGATGCATTGGCGCCTCTAAAAGGTCCTTTAATTTACTGTTTTCCATTTATCGTTGGCCATTTTCGAGATGTTCGAGTTTCCGTGCTACTTGTTGACCGGCGGCCTGTGGAGAATCCACGGTGGTGAGAATTTTTAATTTTAGATCTAGAATTTGGAAATTGAAAATTCGATCAAACTTATAATTTACATGTACTAGCTAACCGACCCATGCAACGCACGGGGCGTTTTTTAATTTCTCAAATATTTATTTCTATAGATATTTTACAACTGTTAATTTTTCTAACTTTCTAAAAATATTTTTTATAATGTGTTTTTATATATTGTTTATAACTGTTATTATTTGAATTAAAGGAAAGAAAATTTACTATATAGAAGATTGCCTTTGAATCAAACTTTTGAAAAATTAGCATTATAAAAGTATATCTTAACAATAAATGTAGAATGCATGATTTAATATGATCAGTTTTTACTCACAAATAAGATGTGAACGTTACAATTAAAAGTCTTATAGACATATGATGCTTTTTCATTAACGTTCGCGATGACATATGACAACAATCTCGTACTACTATTTAATTGAATTTAAATTTTTTAGTTTAATATTTTGAGCTTTGTACATATAATCGTTAGTATGTATCAATAATATATCCGGAACCAAAATGATTAAAAAAAAAAGCCAGTTATTTATACCATAACTTTTAGTTTATTGTGAGTTTAATAAAATGTGAACTTTACAATTAAAAGTTTTATAGACTTAAGATGCCTTTTCATTAACGTTTCGCGACGACATATGACAATAATCCCGTACTACTATTTAACTGATTTTAAACTTTTTAGTTTAAAATTTGGAGCTTTTTAGATATATCGTTATGTAATAATGATATATCCGGAATCAATATGAGTAAAAAAAATCAGTTATTTGTACCATCACTTCCGATTTATTGTGAGTTTAATCTGGTAAAGAGTGTTATAACTTATTTGATGGTGATGTATATGAACCTAAGTCTTCCTATAAGCATAAATGTCAAATTCACTCACTTTATTTTTTCATGAGAAACTCTTTGTGTATTTCATTTGTCCCGTGCATAGTGAAAAGGAAAAATAATATTGAAAGTGTTTCTATCTATACATAAAATTTAAAGTGTTACTAACATCACTTAATGAAAATACCATTAGAATATTATATTAGTGTAGCCATAGGCTAGAAAGTGGTTAACCACAAAAATATACTATGAGAAAATAGCTCTATAGTGACGAAAAAGCCAACGGTACACAAGGGCCCGTAGGCACAGGTGTTATTATGCCAACGATAATAACAGCCCATGAGCACAAGTGTTGTTATGCCAATGGTACACAAGGGCCCATTGGCGTAAGTGTTGTTATGCCAACGGTAACAATGGTCCGTGGGCAGAAGTATTGTTACACCAACGGTACAGTTGGGCATGTGGGCATAAGTGTTGTTATGACAACGGCATACAAGGGCTCGTAGGCACAAGTCTTGTTATGCCAACGGCAACAAAAGTCCGTGGGCACAAGTTTTATTATGCCAATGAATACATGTAATTGGGTTCCATTAATAACTAATATGCTTCCAAAGTTTTGATCTAATTTCTTAAGATATTTATTTTTTTAAAAAAATAAATATTAGTTATCACAAACAAATTGGCTAAAATTATGACTTTAATCTTTGAAATAATAACTGCCCATTTTAACGTCTTAAATATTGACCACTACTATACAACAACAACAACAAGAGTCGCAGCAACGACAACCTCATAAATTGGAGTCACCTGGGTCACGATCACTGCCAATCCACCTCCACTGCCCATCGATCTTCAGTGTCACCGACAATATATAATAACTACTATACCGCCACAATCAATACTCACTACCTCCACTAGGCACATGCCCACTACCCACTGATCGCCCAACCATGAGCTCCATCCACTAATCACCAATGACGGTGGTGATAGGCTCGACCTGATGGTGGCCAGTTTATCAATTTATTATGGTAAATCCAACTGCAGCAGTAGAAACCCAACCACCTCTATACCATTCTGAGAGTTATCTCATCCCTCAATCTCCATTCTTTCCTTCTCACACGTAGCACATTGCACTTAATTCTTCTATGATGGTGGTCAGCTAGTCTCCAATTTTAAACAATTAAGCTATGCACGAAAGTTGATGGTGGTCGATCAAGTGGTTGGGGAGAGGGGCAGACGGGGTATTTATGTGTCTCTTTGTGTGTGGGTAGGTTGGGGGGAAGAATGTGTTGGTGGATGATGAGTAGGTGGTGGTATGGACGTGGGGTTGATCGGTCGGTAGTTGAAGGTGGGTAGGGGATTATACGATGGTGGAAAGGTGGTAAAGAAAGGGAGCGGGGGCAGGCATGATGGTGGGGGGAATGGTTAGGAGCTGGGTACTGATAAAAAGTCAACGGTACACAATGACCGTTGATACAAGTGTTATTATGCAAACTGTTCACTTATATTCCAGATGATTCATGAGGGTCAAAGCCCACGGTTCACAATCGTGGAGATTGGAGAAAAATTGGCGGGATCAAAGCTCACGGCTCACAATGGTGGAGATTGGCTTAGGAGGACATGAAAACTTAGAAAAAAATTAGCTGGTTAATTAGGCGGGTATGAAAACTTAGCAAAAATTAGCGGGCATAAAATTAGGAAGCACGTATTAGTATGAAAAAAATAAATTTGTTATGATCATATAAACATGACTCACAATCGTGGATAGCGTAAAATGTGGCGGGTTAATTAGGCAGGCATAAAAACTTATCAGGAAAAAATTAGCGGGTAAAAATTAACAGATTAATTAGGGGGGTACGAAAACTTATCAGAAAAAATTAGCGAAAAAAATTGGCGGGTAAAAAAATTATGGGGCCTAAAAATTAGGATGTATAAAGTATGATAAACACAATTTGTTCTATAATCAGATCTACCCCACCTCTCCCCCCTCTCATCAGACAAACACAACGCAGCCCCTCTGTCACACGCCGTCTCCGCTGCCCCGTTGCTCTTCTCACTGCCGTCGCTGCTGCCACTGCCATCCTCCACTGTCGCTGCCACGCCGCTCTGCAGTTCATCGCTTCGGCATCTCTCTCTCCGGGGCTGCCACAGGTAAAAACTCTTTCGATCATTTTTTTTGCGTAGGCAGCAAATTATGTTATCGTACCTCTCACCCGCCGCCATCACTTCCTTGCTCCGCCATATCCATCCCGCCACACAGATTATTCGGATCTGCTCTCTCAATTTAATTTACATCCCCTCGCCCTCATCCCAGTTTTAATTCCACCCGTTTTTTGGGAGGTGGATTGAGAAACAATTATGTTAAGCACATATTTTAGATCATAATTTTGATTTATAATTGCTGGTTTTCTCACTCCTTTTTCAGTATTATTATCTGTAATTGCTTCTAAAGAATTATGAACTTTTTCCTTGCCGCATTTTCTGGTTGAATACTTGTCTTTGATAATATCTCAATGTTCTTTCAACAATTGATATACTGTAAACCTTAAAAATTATGCCTCACTCAGATCGTTTGTATCTTTTGTTTTAGTTTTAAATGGCTCGACAACTATCCCCAATGCTATCCTTTTATTGGAAGGTCATTAACCTTTCAGGTTCCTCATCTTCCAATAAAGGAAATTGGTATTCTGTATCCAATCTTATGAATGTTTAGGTATGCTTCTAGCTGTGCTTTGCAAGTTCAAGGAATTAATACTTTGGTTTCTAATTTATGCAGTTATTTTCTTGAGCTTTTGGGCATAGGTGCATTACAACTCAATTCATCCGGAAGGAGGTACTGCAGAAATTTTGATTTGTTATATAATAGTTTTATACATTATGGTTTCACATACAATGTGATTCCTTAGCACTTTTGAGCTATAGACTACATATATCCCGATTTCCCACCTTGTTTTCACATGGAGTTCCAATATATCCAGTCTTTTTAGCTACTTTTTGTTTTCATTGTGAGAAGATTTTATTATTTTTCACTATCTTGCCCAACGTATTGGATTACCTAAAGAAGTTGTACAATGTTTATTCACCTTTGTCAGACCAAGAGAAGATGATCTCTATCATTGTATATTAAACCAAAATTGTAATTCAAAGAACATATAATTCTGTAAAGGCAAAAAGCTACTCATATAGGAGCTCGAAATCAACGGAACGTAATTTGACACCAAAAAGAACGTAATTTTATTTTATCACAAATTGTTTTGACACCAAAAAGAACGGGGCTGAAGCTGTTTAGCGTAAGTGATGTTATTTTCAGAGCGTAAGTGGTAGAAATTACCTGTTCAGAGTTGAACATCACTAGAAAATTATACTCCGTATTAGAGAAAAGACATTTGAATGTCCTGTGGTATTACTGTCAGTTAAAATATGATAGCTTTCTTGAGGAACAAACCCAATAAGACCATATTTTCTTTATTCCATAAGGAACAAACCCAAACTGCCAATAGGCATATTATAACGTTGTGTTTGACTGCTATTGGTTTTCCAATAAAAAAAAATCTTTAGAGCCAAGCAATACAGTATGTTGTGTGTAATCTCTTAGTATACTGACCTACTATATGTGGAAGAGAACTTATGGCCAATGGAACTAAGAGACTAATGCAATACTTGTCCTAGTGGAACATGCTATAATCTCTTTAAAAACTATACAAAACATGTGTGTGAATTTGGGTTTTCTTGCGGGGAATTAATCCGTCCTTCCTCACCACTCCATGTATGTTCGCTGGCTCGGACGTGGTAGAATACTTCCCCAATTTTTTGTATGTCGAAGACATCAAGCTCTGCCATCCAAGCAGAGATAAACCCACATCCTTGATAACAGATCTGCAGCGTACACTGATACGTGCATATATGACACTAATCATAACTAGGTTAGAAATCCAATCCGAAGCTCAAAACCACGCACGCTCTTTGTCCATATGCGAATACAACATCCAACTTAATTCTTCATGTTTTGATAGGTGCATATATTACATTAGTTCTAACTAGGTTATAAATTGCATGAAGGAAGATACCATGGACAAAGAATGGTTAAACCTCTCAAGGGCATCTCCGGTGTACTACCAAGGCGTTAATAGTTTCCTTGATTTTGCATTTGATAAAGTGGGTACAACTTCAGGAGAGATTTTGTGTCCTTGTACGAGATGTGCCAATTGCTTATTCCAAGATCGGGATACAGTGGAGGAACATTTGGTTAGGAGGGGCTTTGCAAGCCACTATCGGGTATGGACTGAACATGGCAAGGTTGAAGGCGATGCTAATCTAACACCTAACGATGATATATTGGTAATGAGGATGACATGACCGAAGTCGATGCCGAAGTAAATTTAATGCCCGAACTGGTAAATGACGTTTTCAAAAATCAATTTCAAGACGATCCTTGCACCAAAGCTGCAAATTTTGAGATGTACATGAATGAAGCAAACCAAGAACTATACCCGGGATGCAAGTCTGAGACTAAGTTGTCTTTCATCGTTTGGCTTTTTAATTTGAAGTGTACTAGTAAGTGGAGTGACAAGTCATTTGACAAGTTGATAGCCAAGTTGAAAGTGATACTTCTTGTTGGTGAGAAATTGCCAAATAACTTCTACGAAACTAAGAAGATGATTGGTGACTTAGGATTTAGTTATCAAAAGATTGATGCTTGTCCAAACGATTGCATGTTGTATTGGAAGGAGAACGACAATAAAAGCTCTTGTTCAATCTGTAAAGTAGCAAGGTGGAAGACGGTTCAAGGTAAGCCGGTAGATGAGGATGTAGCCGAACCTTCTAAGTCAAAAATTCAAAGAGTTGCTCTTCAACAGTTGCGGCACTTCCCATTAATTCAAAGTTTACAAAGGATCTATATGTCACCCGCAACAGCAATAGACATGTCATAGCATGACGCCAAACGTCAAAAAGATGGCGTCTATCGCCATCCGGCTAACTCTCTGGAGTGGAAACACTTTGATAAAATGCATCCAACATTCGCCTCCGATCCTCACAATGTTAGACTTGGCTTGTCAACTGATGGAATGGATCCTTACACCCATGGATCGAGTCACAGTATATGGCCGGTGACTGTGGTTGTGTACAACTTACCCTCGGGATTATGTATGAAACAGTCTCATTTCATTATGCCATTGTTGATACCTGGACCCACTTCCCCTGGTAATGACATTGACGTTTATCTAAGGCCATTAATTGAAGAGCTCAAGGACTTGTTTGTCTGGGTTGAAACGTATGATGCTGCGACAAAGACTACATTTATAATGCGTGCAACTGTTTTGTGGACCATAAGTGACTTTCCAGCTTTGGGCATGGTATCTGGATGGAGCACCAAAGGTAAGTTAGCCTGTCCAGTTTGCCTAGGAAGTACATGCTCAAAACGGATACGTGGTAAGCAATGTTACAAGAGACATCGTTGTTTTCTGGAGTTGGGTCACAAATTTAGGCGTGATAAACGAAGTTTCAATGGAGAATGTGAGTTTAGGGAAGCTCCTGTGGTGCCTTCTGGGTTTGATATAGCTGAAATGGTAAGTGATATTAATGTCACTTTTGGAAAGAAAAGTAAACACACTATTCCCAAAGTTGCTACACATAATTGGAGGAAAAGAAGTATTTTCTTTGAATTGTCGTATTGGAAGACCCTTCTCCATCGCCACAATTTGGACGTGGATGCACATTGAGAAAAATATTTGTGATAGCTTATTGGGACTCTATTGGGTCTAAAGGGGAAGTCAAAGGATAATTTAAAAGCTCATCTTGACCTTCAAGATCGAAATATTAGACCAGAATTGCATCCAAGACCTGTCGGTACATCTCGTGAGCAATATGAGTTGCCCGCTGCATGCTTTACGATGTCAAAGGATGAGAAAACAAAGGTTCTTCAAGTGTTGAAGAATGTTAAGGTTCCGTATGGATATTCATCAAATATCTCTAGATGCGTGAATGTTAAAGAGCATAAGATTTCAGGCTTGAAAAGCCATGACTGTCACATATTGATGCAACAACTTCTCTCGATAGGGATTAGAGGGTCACTATCTCCCCATGTTTGCTCTGCTGTGATTGATCTGTGTCATTTTTTAGAGATTTGTGTTCAACTAATTATCGAGTAGAAGACTTTGAGCGGTTAAACAAGAAGATAGCAAAAATCATATGTCGCCTTGAAACGATATTCCCTCTATCGTTCTTTGATATAATGGTTCATTTGCCTATTCACTTAGCTGAAGAAGCTAGGATTGCTGGTCCAGTGAAATATTGTCATATGTTTCCTTTTGAAAGGTTTGAATTTTCATGTTATATAGTACTACTAGTAATATTGCAAATACGGACGCGATGATGTGTTTTTATGCGATGTACACAGGTATATGTATAAGATTAAAGGGTACATTAGATGTAGAAGTCATCCTGAAGGGTCGATTGCAGAAGGCTATATTGCAGAACAATGCCTTACAATTTGGTCAAGGTACCTAGGAGATGTGGATGCTTCTTGGAACCGAGTTGGGAGGAATGACGATGGATACATTCAAAAGAGGTCAAACTTAGCCATATTTGAACAAAGAGGTCATTTTTTAGGAAATCCTTTGCACGTTCCTCTTGATTCCAATGACAAAGAGATGGCTCATCAGTATATGTTATCCAACTGTGATGAGGTTGAGAAGTACCTCAAGTAAGAATAAAGAATAAATTTGTTCATCTATGTTTCATATCAGCAAGCGGTTTTTTATGTGTGCATGAATGCAGGATTTGGGGGGAGACATACGAATTAAGGATGAGAAAGCGTAAAAGAGCGTTGTAATGGGATCTTGATACAGCACAAAAGAAAGAATTTTCATCGTGGTTTCATGATTACGTAAGGCGTTTAGATATATATATTAATAACTAGATGTGAATATATAGACATACCTATGGAGAGAGTGTGTGTGTGTGTACACACATACATACACACACATACAACTATATGTATATAACCTACATGCACATGCTTCAGGATCACCATAATTGAACTTCCTCTTAATCGCAGATTAAATCCGTGGAAGATGAGGCCTCTAAAAAAAAGCTCTTGCACGTGGTCCAAACGATATATGCAAGAAATGCAAGGGCTACTTAGTAAATGGGTATCGTTTTCACACCGAGAGGCTTGAAAAGGACGTAAAATAGTGGCATATTTGTGACTGCAATGACCCGGGGATATTCCTCATCCAAAGATACAAACCCTACAGATCAGCTTTTGGAATACTTTGGTGTTCTGGAAGACATAATAGAGCTGGATTATTACGGAGTTAGCAAGGCGGTGTTGTTCAAGTGTAAATGGTATGACGTGAAATCACGCAACCGGGGGATTAAAGCTGATCGCTATGGGTATACTCTTGTGAACCAAAAAAGGTTTGCTTTTCAGACGGATCCATTTGTATTGCCCTCTCAGGTGGAACAAGTATTCTACGTTGATGATCCAAGGGATAATGGTCGGCGTGTTGTAATAAGAACAAAGCCACGAGATTTGTGTGAAAATGCCGATGCAGAGCCTAACAATGAGGATGAATTGCCCCTCATGAATTCAAATTCATTTGCCTAACCTATAGAGATAGATATAGACAACATTACCTGGGGTAGGAATGATGTTGAGGGAGAGTTTGTTGATACAAGGGAAAGGCCAAATAGACAGCCAAGGGGACAGTTTAGTCGTTTAATGAGCAAGGGAATAGGTGATACTTTCATTAATGATAGGGAGCATGAAGGAGAGTGGGAGGAAGATGTTGAAGAAGAAGAGGAAGAAGAAGCGAGAGCAGAAGAAGAAGACGAAGATGAAGACGAGGTTTCATATGAGGAGGAGGACGATTGGGACAGCGAATAAGTGCTTCATATTAAGTGTTTTTTGTTTAAGCTTTCATTTTCTTAGATTCATTATTGAATTCTTAAAAGGAACGAGACACATTGAAAGGGCATTTCTTCTTGGATTCATAGTTCTCAAATACCAAGTGTTTGTCCATATCTAGTTGAATTCTCTTATATGCATGTGTTATAAGTCTTTGGTATAGGAAACTGATGTGGCAATCATGAGTTATGGCAATCATAAATTATGGACTTGTATATAGATTTTTGTACAAATATGACAGATTAATGGAGCAGTCGAGAAGTCATCTATCTTAATGTGTGGTGTTAGTTGTATATGAATTAGTGGTAGAGGTTACTTTAATTTTTACTACACTAGTTTAAAAGCTTTCTACTTTCCAAATTTTACTTAAAAGTATTACTCATTTGTTGTGTTAATGGATGCCAAATATGTAAAGACTATTTTCAGATGGCTGGACGGCGACGTCGACTGTTCCAGGAAGAGGTAGAGGCACCACGATCCGAAGACCAATTTTCATAGGCTCTTGAGGATGATCGTTCACATTTTGAGGGTTCGCAA
>JAVXUP010003732.1:0-55395 GCA_033070095.1 Escallonia herrerae | reverse complement strand
GACGACTTTAAAAAAAAAAAAATCTCTCTTATGTTCCTTATGTTTCATCAATGCTTTAAAAATTGAGGGAGTCAGATTAATGTCATTCAAACAAGTAAATGGAACAGAACTTAGGGTGTGTTTGATAACGCTATTAAGCACTTAAAATTTAAATTTTTTAATGATTTTCAATTAAGTGTGTTTGATTATGCTTACCGCTGTATCACTCAAAAATTAATTCTTACAAAAAATAGACTCAAATTTTGAAGTTAGAATGCACTTAATGCTTATCGCTTAATTCTAAGTGAAATGATTTAAACTTATTAAACATAATTTTACATAAAAAGAATAATTATAACTATGATGTTGCTACAAATAATTTATTGGCAACACTGCCTCCACCACACCACAACCATTATTTCTTTTTATTATCACCACCACAACTATCACGACCTAGCCACCACCACAAAGGCCACCGCCACCACCATCATTCCATCGCCACGTCACCACGTCTATGTCCGCCAAAATAGTCTAAATATCCACCACACTCTATAACCACTACTATGACTACCATGTCGCCGCCTATTGCTACCACCACAATTACCAACAGCACGTCTTCATACACCACTACCGCCACCATCGACACCTTTCCACTGCCGCCACCAGCACCTCCACCATTATTACTCCATCGCCACTGCCAACACGATTTTGGCAACAAAAAAAAAGGTTATAAAATACATAGATAAATGCTCTGTTTTGGTAAAATGGATGAATTTGTAAACGGAATAATTTTCAGACATTTGCTTTTGGTTTACCAAACAGGCTAACTTATTTTTCAGTAAAGATTCAATTGCCTAAAAGTTTTCAGTTTTTTCTTATTCAGTGCTTAACTTTTTAGCACTTAAATTTCAGTTTTATCAAACAGACCCTTAGTCTTCACTCGAGCAATATAAGGATGAAAGAGATCGGAAGTGCAACGGGGTTTTAGGACCCACAGTGGACTATGACGACAAAATGCAAAAGCAATGATAATGAATCCCAGCAGCAATAGATAGCTGGGATCATTTGAGCTAGGAAACTAATGAAATCAAAGAAGGTACAACAGTATAAAATATGAACATGAGGCGGCAACCAGATATATGCGTGTCGCATACCATTGACACCACACGTATACTGTTTCGTACTCCTGTTCCAAATTTAAATGGAGGTAGCATTTGTTCCTAGCTCAAGTTATCACCCCAATTGGAGTTCCCTTGATTTTTAGCAAAGGTTAGTATATAGCATAGAAACCTTAGATAAAAGTCAAATAGCAATAATGAAAAAAATAATAGTAATCAGGAATTTGCTAAAAATTCAAAAGACTTAAAAATTTTAGGATGGAGGCAACATTTGTTCCAAGTATATAGTCTCATTTTTCTCTTAGCTCCACTTTTTTTTCAACTGGCACTTCCTTGGAATTAAAAGGACAGCTGCAGATGATGTATCGTATAAAATAGAAATGGTCAAAATGGCTTTCCAATAGCAATATAATATCAGTGATCCTCAGGACTAACACCTTATGCGAGAAAGAGCGATATCTTAAAATCAACTGTTGATGAACACGATAACTTACTGAGGACAGATCCAATCTCCTTTCTTCATTTCAATGTCATTCCCGCCAACTTTATTAGGGCCATGTTCTCCACATTTTCGGCATTGTATATTTCTAGCAAAGTTCATAAAATTACACCTGAAAAGCAATAGAGAACGGGATCACAGATGGATCTAATGCAAGTAAATGTTATAATAAGCTAGTTTAACTCACAAAAGATAGGGACTGAGAAAGAAAAGCTGTCACTTAAACTAGTCATCTAAAATTTAAGAAAGTCAATTAAGACCAACATAGCAAAGAAATTTTCCTATTAGTGGTCCATCGCTTCAAATGGGGAATACTTTCTTGATCAAGTCTGGTGAAACAAGGACAACAAGTTGTCTATATTTCTTCGAAGAACCATTTCTTTACATCAAATATAACAGACCAAAGAACAAGAAAAGGCCGCATAATCATGAGCACGTGCAATCCATTCACATTTCATAGACATGCATATAGTACGCAAGAAAGTTAAGCAAATAGAAACACAGAAAATTGATTGAAGACGATGAAAGTGTTTATATAACCTATTATAAAAAAATTCATCACCATGCATAAAGAAAACAATGGCAGCGGACAACAAAGCGCCCTTCTAA
This sequence comes from Escallonia herrerae, assembly GCA_033070095.1. NCBI lineage: Eukaryota > Viridiplantae > Streptophyta > Magnoliopsida > Escalloniales > Escalloniaceae > Escallonia > Escallonia herrerae. Next base: position 53,190 of record JAVXUP010003732.1, on the reverse strand, counting down.
CACTCGGCACCTTCACCAACTCCATAATTCATCTTGCAAATGGCTACTCTATCTGTCCACCATCTTGAATTGCATTCCCTTCACTGACATCAAATCCATGCGGATACCTTGTTTTGAAATGTCTCTTTCCCCCTTTTCAAGATAAATATCTGCATCTTTCCTACATCTTGGTAAAATCAGAAGGGTTCAAACCATAATTTAATTTGCACATGGCTACTCTATCTGTCCACCATCTTGGATTGCGCGGAGGTAGCATTTGTTCTAAGTTTATAATCTCATTTTTCTCTCAGCTCCATTTTTTCCAACTGGTTCTTCCTTGGATATACAAGGACAGCTGCAGGTGATGTATCGTATACAATAGAAGTGGTTAAAATGGCTTTCCATAGCAATATAAGATTAATGATTCTCAGGACTAACACCTTATGCAAGAAAGAGCAATATCCTATTATCAACTGTTGACGAACACGATAACTTACTCAGGACATATCCAATCTCCTTTCTTCATTTCAATTTCATTCCCGCCAACTTTATTAGGGCCATGTTCTCCACATTTTCGGCATTGTATATTTCTAGCAAAGTTCATAAAATTGCACCTGAAAAGCAGTAGAGAACGGGATCAGATAGTCAAGATGATGGATCTAATACAAGTAAATGTGATAATAAGCTAGTTTAACTCACAAAAGATAGGGACTGAGAAAGAAAAGCTGACTACATGACTTCATACTAGTTTTGTCACTTAAAGCTAGTCCTCTAAAATTTAAGGAAGTCAACTAAGACCAACATGGCAAACAAATTTTCCCACTAGTGGTCCGTCACTTCCAAATTGGGAATACTTTCTTGATCAAATCTTATGAATCAAAGACAACAAGCTGTCTATATGCCTTTGAAGAACCATGTCTTTACATCAAATAAAACAAAACCAAAGAACGAGAAAAGGCTGCATAATCATGAGCACATGCAATCCATTCCCATTTTATACACATGCATATAATACTCAAGAAAGTTACAAGCAAATAGAAACACAAAAAATTGATTGAAGACAACGAAAGTGCTTATAAAACCTACTACAAATATTTCCTCTCCATGTATAAAGAAAACAATGGCAGCGGACAACAAAGCGCCCTTCTAAAGCTTGGCACTTTTACCAACTCCATAATTATTTTGCACATGGCTACTCTATCTTTCCACCATCTTGAATTGCATTCCCTTCATTGACATGAAATCTATGTGGATACCTTGTTTCATTTCTCAAGTTCTAAATATGTAAAGCTCAATATATCTCTTTCCCACTTTTCGATAAATAAATTTATGCATCTTTCCTACCTCTTGGTAAAGTCAGAAGGTTTCAAACCATGATTTATTTGTGCACATGGCTACTCTATCTGTCCACCATCTTGGATTGCATTCCCTTCATTGACATCAAATCAATGCGGATACCTTGTTTCATTTCTCAAGCTGTAAATATAGAAAGCTCAATAAATGTCCCTTTCCCCCTTTTAAATAAATAAATAAATTCCTCTTCCCTGCCTCTTGGGAAAATCAGAAGTGTTCAAGGAGATGAAGCAACTGTGATGTAGGACGGACCCTACTAAGGGTATATAAGGCTGTCCTACAAGCTGGAATTGGTGGGCTACGACTAATGTTTATTGGTTTTGCAATTGACAACCTAGGGCTTGGGCTTAAGGATTGATACATAAATATTTTTGGGCTGTGTAGGGTGCTGTGAAAAGTACCAGTGAACACAGTTTTGGTTTTTTATAATTTCAAACAAAATACCTAAAGATAACAAACCTTCTAGAGTCGCACCTAGAAGATTAATCAATGGAGTCCACCATCGACAAGAGAAAGCAAATTCATATAATTCCATTCATCAAGGTTTCCTTTACTTTTTGCTTATAGTGTTTGCTTAAACAGGAAAAAACCATTAAAGACCTTTCCTACTAGGAAGAATCTAGAGATTACCGAAAGAAAGACTACTACTGATAATAAAAGGACCAAGAAAATGTAATAACCACTTAAACTAAAGACTAGACCAAACGACAAATCGACTTAGATAATATGTTAAAACTAAAAGCTTCTGCCTTTTTCTCTTAAAATCTATGTTTCCTCTTTTTCTTTCGTATCCAAGAATATACCCTATCTCTTAGGGTTTGATCCCTATCAACTCCCCCCAGCTTGAAAGAACTCGTTTCCGACGAGTTTGAACCGTCATACAGCTTATGCAGATTGGATTTGTGCCCCTATATCTCTTATTATACTTCATATGATATGATGGGAGAATGCATCACCTAATTGAGTGCCAACAACTTTCAACTCATCCTTCTTCGGACAAGGTAGGTGATCCATATAGCATGTCCAAAGCTGTTAATATTAATCTCAGTCCAAAGCTGTTAATATTAATCTCAGTGGCTTTTCTCTAAGTTCAATTTGCTTTATTGGGTTCACTTTCTATCTTCCATTTGTGCGACAAATAGGCAAACCACGCAATGACGCACTGTTGACATCAACAAGAACTTCAGACAATTGTTCCTCGCTTGCTTTGTCTACATTGGTTAAAGATTAGAATGAACAGATTCTTGGAGTGTACATTGACTTTGTTCCACCCTTGCAAAACACTCCCTGCGTTCCAAATTATTTGATCATGTTTGACTTACACGCTTATTTAGGATATGTATCATATTTTATGACCATTCTACCCAAAAAGAGAAGAGGGGGAGGAAGAAAGTGAGCCAGGAGAGAGAAAATGGATTGGTGGACGATTAAATGTGGAGAGAGAAATAGAAGAAAAGAAGTGTACTAAGGTTAAACATGGAAAAACATCTAATGAATTTTTCTTAGTTTGGAAAGTGCTAAATTTTTTTGGGACAGCCCACAAAGGAAATATGATCATTTTTTTCCGGGCAGAGGGAGTATATTTTTTTAGCACCACTCAACTCATCCTTTTGATATGGCTGCTGTTCATCATGCTCACCATCTATCTCTTGATCAGATTTAGATATTGTTTTCTCAAGGAGATGTAATTACTCGTAGGTCTAGTGACCATGACCACCACATGTTCGACATAGTGGGATTCATACTAATCTGTTTTGCACCTCTACCCGTGCACCCTCTTCAACAAGGAGCTTGTTGAGTAGGTGCATCAAAGATGTTGTTCTTGCAAGCAGATTTCACGCCTTTTGTGGATGCAAGCAGATTTCACGCCTTTTGTGCATGGGAATACCCTCTCATACAAGTTCTGTCAAAAGCTGGCAGAAAGGAAGCATTCTTTCAACTTAAGCTTCATCTTGGCCCAAGTATTTAAAGGTGGTTGATAGGTTTGATAATGATGTTCCTCCAACTTTATACAACCATAAATGTGCTGCACCTTTGAGTTTTTCTTCTGCAAAGCGAGCCATGACATTCGCCGATTCCATAGACAAAGTCCACTCAAGAAAATTTACCTCATCACCATAGAAATCATTGGTCTTGAGATGTAGTCTATCCATTGTTATAGTTGATATTGAAACTTCTGAGCAAGCTTCTTTTTTGTTATAGCCTCCGCTTTCTCCCAAGGCCTTTTCCATCCTAATTGATATTGGATTCTTCATGCCTCTGGAGCGATCTTCGTACGGCAGAAATTTCCTCTATTAAGTAACCCACAATGTTGATGGCATAAATTTGCAGCCAGGAATAACACACTCCGATGCCAAAATTGGTGTAGGGCGGACCTTAGTAAAGCTACAAGCTGTACGGTTGGCTAGGGCTTATGTTTATAGGTTTTGCAATTGGGAAGCTAGGTTAGGGCTTAAGAATTGAAAGATATAATTTTTGGGGCAGTTTAGGGTGCTGTGAACAATATTCTTGAAGAGTTTTTTGGTGTTTAATTGCTTCAAACAAAATAAGAAAAGATAACAAACCTTGGAGTCTCACTAAAGCTTCTAGGAGTCTCACCTAGAAGATTGATCAATTAGAGTCTCACCATTGACAAGAGAAAGCAAATTTGCTTCGTTAAACTCTATTTCTCACATGTCCTAAATTGCTGCTTATAATGATTCCACGTATAGACAAAAAGTATAGACCTTTCCTACTATGAAGTATATAAAAGCTTACCAAAAAGAAGACTACTCCTAATGATAAAATGAGTCGGAGAATATAGTAGCTACTTAAACTAAAGACTGCAGCAATAACAAATGAACTTAGATAATATGGTAAGTACTAAAAGCTTCTGTGCTATCACTTAAAATCTATGTTTTCTCGTTTCCAAGAATATGCCCTATCTCTTGGATCTGATCCCTATCAAACTGTCTGACAACGTATAAGAAAATAAGGTTCTTTTACTTTTTGAGGGAGGAGGGCATATAAGGGAGTTTGATGTAGAGCAAACAAACATCCAGATAAAAAGGATAATACTTTTAAGCAAGAAAAACAGTGGCACTCAAAAGCTAACTAGCAAGGAAGGGTGAAAATGGCGGTAACAGAACAATTTACCATCAGAGGTGCAACCACAAAACTTGATCTCATGGTCTCTAAATAAGTCTGAGGAGGGTGATATTCATCCTTTATCTCCTTTAACCTACATAGTTTGACAAGCACTCTAGGTGGTGAGAGACTACCATAAAATACTGCTCAGCCTAGATGTGGATATACAGAAGGCCTATGACTTGGTTGGGAGGGACCTCCTTAGATATCTTTTTCAAGTTCTTCATGTTCTTCGATTCCCAGAAGTTTTTATGCGATGAGTGATGCAATGTGTCACCACTGCCAAGTTCTAGATAAGCATGAATGGTTTTCTCTGGTGCAAACAGGCTTAGACAAGGGGATCCAAGATCTCCCTTCTTATTCTTTCTGGTTATGGAGGCTCTTCCAGTTCTGATTTCAAATATCATCACTAAGTGCAAGGATCACAGGATTAATCATGTAAGGCAGATGGTGCATCCTAACAGCTGCTGATAATGCATCCATGTCCCATATCGAAGTTGCCAGTCATTAATTGGGCCTTTTATCTGGTCTTGAACCTACCCTACGAAAGAGTTCAGTTCTTTTTTTTTTTCTCTTTTTATTTGGAGGTAATGAAGAACTCAAACCAGGGCTTAGGTACCTTAATGGAGATGACACTCGGCACCCACTTGTTAATATCAAGAAGATTATAGGGACTGCAAAGTCCTTGTTGATAGAATTACTTCCAGAATCACGAGATGGACCAGCAGGTTCTTGTCTAATGCTGGGAGAGTCCAATTGGCTACGTCTGTCCTCCCTAGTAGGCAAGTATATTGGTGCACTATTTTTGTTCTACCTGCTAAAAAAATATGTGAAATAGAAGCCAAGTTTAGAGCTTTGTTCGCATGGACATCATACAAATTGTACAAAAGCTATAGTTGCATCGCTGATGTGTGTTTGCTGAAAGAGTTAAAGAATGAAATAAGTAGCTATTGCCAAACATCTTTGGGATATTCCTCATAAGAAGGATTCACTATGGGTTATTTGGTGCCATAGTTTTGTGTTAAAGGGCAAGAACATTTGGAATTCCACGCCACCATCAGATTTTTCTTAAATCTGGGGTAAGATTTTGAACTTGAGCACTCAGGTGCAAAAGTTTATTCAGAGTAAAGTTGGCAATGGGAGAGACACCTGGTTATGGACAGATCATTGGCTTTCATGTGGACCTCTTCTCAATTATTTTGGACAAAGATTGAGATAGAATGCTGATGACTGTGCAAGTCATCAGCATTCTGAAGTTTGTTACCCTTCCAAAATGGTCAGTGGAGCTTAACACTCGCTAGTACTTAAGCTTTGAGAAAATGGGATACCTACCTGGCAACTATCCCTAGCACTAGTATTGAGCATGATGACCAAATTGTCTGGACGCTGACCCCAAATGGTGTATTTACCATCAGGTCCCTACGGCAAGCAGTGTAGTGGAAAGTAGCGTGGTTCAAGGGAACAATTCCCAAGTGTGCAGTGATACTTTGGATGCTCTGTAAAGGGTATATTAAGACGAGACAAATTTGAGTTATGGATCCTGATAACAGATGACAGCTGCCTACTCCCGTGCTCTCAGCATCCGTAGACCTTAGAGCACCTTTTTGTCTCTTGTCCATTTACCAACAACATTTGGAGCTTGGTGTTCCAGAATCCACGATTAGTTCATAATGCAGGTTCTTGGGCCCAAATGCTGCAAATAGCTAAATTTTTATTCGGGGGTAAATGCTTTGGTGCCAGATTACGTGGACTGTCCATTGGCAGTAAAACATTATACAAATTGACTGGAGGAGAAGAAAGGTACGGTATCAACAACACTAGAACTAGAGTGAAAGTCATTGTTGATAGTATACCAGCCTCCCACATCAGTTTGGGGTGAAAAAAATATCAAAAGAATTGTAGAAAGACTTCCCGCTTTACCAGTTCCCCCTTGAATCGGGATTATCTTGTTTTCTGTTTCTGCATTCATTGACTTCCATCAATTTGGCCCAGAAGCATAATTAATTATGCAAGAAGATCATAAATTTAACACGATCTAGAAGTAGCTAATGTTATTAAAAAATAGCTTATAAAGCTGAAAATTCATTTCTTGTAAAATAAACAAAGATAGTGCACTGGCTAGGAATAAAAAATACAGGTCTAAAGTGACTTACTTGGTACACATCCAATCTCCTCTTTTCATTTCAACATCTCGAGATAGTTCATCGTCCTTGAAACCTCGAGTTTGTTCCTGCTGATGAGTAGCTATCTTTGCAACCTTTGGCGGTTCTGGATCACGAACTGTGCCACTAAGTTCAACCAACTCTGAGAGCAATTTTCTTGCAGATACTTCAAAAAGCTCTCTACCTGGAGGCTTATCTCCTCCTAAATCAACAGGAGAATCTAGTGCATAGGACAACAATATACGCACAATATCCACTGTACGCGCAGCCTCTTCAGATTCCTTTAGTGTCACATAGGCTTTATGACATGCTCCACGCAGATTACAAGCACCACATGCCTGAAATCCAATTATTCACTCAGACCCAAAAATGCATTTTTTTAAAAAGAATTTTAATAATATTAGCACACTGCCAATCTACTTACATCTCCTTCCTCAAGTCTGACATATGCTCTTAACCTTTTCCCCGAATTCACAGTTTTCCGCAGAAGATTAGGGCATCCCTTTTCAACAACAATCTGAATATCTTGCCTTGATAATGATCTGCCATGCAAGACAAATAATTACATCCAAGTTAAACTCTTACGGTATGGTCAATTGCATTAAAACCACCCCCAACTCACAGTAACGAGTTTTAAGATTTCAAAGTATTATTCCAGAAAACACAAAAAGCCCCAACCTACCCACACTCACTGACATATTTTGCTTATCTAATCGAACTTTCCTTTGTTAGTCAAACCAAAGAAGTAGAACAGACACGGATATCGCGTCCAACACGGACACCTAAGGGGCCACTAGACACCGCAATATCAGAAAACCTAATTTCGGCACTGCAGGACCTTGTCGAACTTTTTAACATATTCCTATACATGTGTCAGTTTATCCACATTTCAAGCAGATTTCACCTCAAAAATTGTAAAACACCAACTAATAAACCGCAAAGCAACTTTAACAAATGTCAGACTGGAAAAAGATTTATTGAACATAGTTAATAAGGTGAATGCAAGATCCCATAAAAACAAACAAAAAGGAATACAGAAACAGCTTTTATCCCTTCCATCCACCAAGACACAACCAACATCAATTGCCTCATTAAGTTCGTTGCCCTCTAGACATCCATCATCAACCTTCTTCCTAGTGTCTGAGATATATGAGGCAGAAATAAAATTAGTTTACCTATTTGGAGGTCATGGTGGAATATCAGAGAAACTTAGGCTTTTTTTTTTAGATCGAAGGTGTCCGACATGAAGTCGGGATGATTAGAAACCCGAAGACTGCCCAGAGATGTCCCACCCATGTTCAGCAGTGTCTGAGGGGTGTCTGGGTGTCCGGAAAAAGAACATTAGTAACCATGAAGCATATTCTCTTTGAGTCTGATTTTTGTCCCCTTTAATTTTTTATTTATTTTTTTTTCAAATTTCTACGCAAGAATATCAATATCAACCCATTACTTTAATCTAAAACAGTAGCTAAACATTGAAATCATTGAATAAGTATCGTCTATGTAATAACGAACACACACATTGAGATTTTCATAACGTAATTCACAAGAAGTCAAAAAGAAACAAAATTTTGAAAACAGGGAGTATATCCATCCTACGCTTTTCTTTTTGGTAAGCAAAAGAGATTATAATGCTAAAGGTTAAGTTACAACAGTGGGTTCAACAAATTGGAACTTGGAACACGGAAAGATAAAGAAGAAATACCTATTAGGTACTTCAAATACACATTTTCCCTTTTATAGGGTTAAAATTTTCGGTTACCAAAACAAATCTTGCTGTAATATTTTAGCAGCATAAAAAGAGAGTGGCAATACTTGAAGACGTCGGATCGGTCACGAGCGAAGCTGAGACAAGCGTCCTTCAAGAGATTGATATCCTGAGAAGAATCATCGCCGCCGCCGTCACTCACAGCACCGTCATCCTTGGCCGGAACAGGAGCTTTGAGGTAATCTTTGGCCTTGAGGCAACTGACGAAACTCACCCATTCCGGCCACGGATGGTGACGACTAACTGCAGTTTCGACGGCGACAGTGTCGACTACAGCGGCGGAAGAATACTTGCTGTACCGGTGGAACTCGAAAGCCGGGGAAAGTGAGAGTTTCGTCAATCGAACCGAAGGGATTAGAGATAGATTTGTTGTTGCGTGACGGCGGTTGCGGAAGACTGAGGCTCGGAAGAGAGAAAATAGCCTGGCTGTTGGCATTTTTAAGCGGGGCACAGAGAAAGAGAGGGGGCCAGGCGACTGGCTATGTAGCCATTTTTGACGGGTGAGAGCTAAGGCGGAGGCAGGCATTTGCACGCTGCTGCTAGTCCATTTCACTTGCACGTGTCAAAAATACCTAAGAAAATGTTTACCCGCATTAGTTACCCTGACCCGGAAGCGGTCGAGGAGGGTTGTTCAACAGGCCTTCCTCGCGAAAATTGCGCGTATCCTCTCCCTCCGAACGCATTTGTCTTAGCTCCTCACCCCCAACCCTGCGCCCGCGGTAACGTGTGCACTTGCCATGTCCTTCAATGAGCATCAAACAATTTTAGCATATGGACTTTCCATGATATATGTCACTAGCACTACATGGGATGCCACGACCTTATGATGTACCATTCTCAGGGGCACTTTGCATAGGTGTCACGGACGCATGCATCCTATCACCACGCCTTTAGCCCCGATCTTTGAATTAACCATCATACACCATTGACCTTGTGGAACGTGCTTTTACCCGGCCTCTAGAGTGTGCAACGTCGCAAAGGGATTCCATCCTTAGTTCTCCGGCGCAAGCACCCTTCACCATTATGGGTAGACTCGCTCCCCTGAGACACTACCTTAGAGAGATACGAGTGTTTCGAACTCCATTCGGTTGGATAGGTTATCTTCTTGATAAAGCTATCTCCACTCAGGGTGTTGTGCATGCATTATTAGTCTAAGTGATGTGACAGCGAGGCTCTTCACTTATGGGTACCGCTCATGCATGATTAGTCTTGATTGCTCGAGCACTAGATCTTCCACCATCAAGGAAATCCCGTGTGAGATTGGTCTATGAGCTCTTCCACTGGGTCCTCTCTTTATCAGGATCGCTTGACTACTTGATTTGTCTACGTGTTTCGGCACCAGGTCTTTTCATTAGTGCCCCAAGGCTCGTGAATGTCACTCCGAGATGAGAGCAGGTCCTTGAAGGGCATCAAGCCAAGTCTACATGGCAATTAGGTGCAAAACTCCCCCACTACTATCAGTTTCTCCTTCATTTTTTACCCTTACATGGAACTCAACATGGTTATTGGACATGTGATTGGATCGAGAAAGTTCTATTCATATTAGAATTGTGTGAGTTAGTCATCCTAGATAGATAAAGCGAAGTTGTGTGGGGCAAGCGAGTATTGAGTTCTGTCGTATGACAAAACACTAGCATATTGTGCACTCTTTACGAGTTGTTATTTCAAAAAAGGTACTTGATGATAAGGCATGCTACAAGCAAAACATGGGTGAGTGAAGCCATCATGAGGTTAGGAGCAAGTACTTGCAAAGAAGTGACTTGGAAAAGACCCCAGCATTTTGAGTGATTGATTCTGAGTGATTAAGGGTTTGAGTGGAGTTCTACATGTCCATGATGACAGATTGAATGACAGAAGGTTTGGGCACAACATAACAGGCCTACCAAAGCCCTTAACATTAGGTGTGTCTTTGGGTGTTGAGACCTTAGCTGATAGTCTTGTAATCTTTGTTGCTGAGGCGTGGTTGACTAAGATTGTGGGATAAGATACAAAGTATATCACAATGCTCATCTCCCCAAGTGAGTCTTCAAAATGATTCTAAGGAAATAGATTTGTCGTCCATGTTCAGGTGCCACAAAGAGTATAGTATGAGCTAGATACCAAGTACAGTAGTGTGGGATAGAGCCAAGTTAGAAGCAAGGGCACTAATCAAAGTAACCTGTGCGGAGCCTGAGGTCTAGAAATGATGTGAGATGGAGGCTTGAAGTCAGTACAATGGATGGCAGATGAAATTCGTTGTCAAGGTCTAAGTCAATGTATGGAGCTTAATTGTTTGCTTCCTCTCCATGTATGATGGAAGTGCAAGGTTGTTTGCAAATGAGCTATTAAATTCACTATTTATACACAGCCGAGGATAGCTTGTCATCATCTCGGTGTTCCCTGGATAATTGAAAAGTATTCCCTAGTTGATGTTGCATATAGTGGAATGGGATTATAACAAACTATCCTTTGGATTAGGTTCCTTTAGCCAAACTTAATTAATTAATATATATATATGTACTTTAGAAGAACTATGGTTCCCATAGGGTTGCAGTTGTAGCCATACAAGAGCTTTTACAGGAAAACTCAATTTCATGTAGATCAATTTCAAATAAGAACATTTGAGATCCTTGACACCTGTTGCTAGTTTATTTAAATGGGATAAGAAGTCACCCCTCCCCACATAACGTATCTATTGCATGTAGCTCGACACATTCTAACACATAATGGAGGTGGGATATTGACTTGCCCAAGAACATGACTAAATTATTGAAGCTTGTTAACCATCCCCTTTTACTACCCAACATCCTCATTGGTACACTCTGCAACCGTGACGCCTAACTCACCAATATGCCTATATATTACCACATCGAGTATCTAATACTTTTTAATCTGTTATAACTTTAAGAGGATAACTTGCTTTCAAAGGTTAACGAAGTAAGTGCTTTGAAATTCTAGACTACAAGCAACAAGATTTTCCCCTAGCAATTTATTGTTGGAAATATGTATATATATACACATATATATTGATGTATATATATACACATATATATTGATATATATATATATATATATATATATATATATATATATACGCATATATATACACATATATATACACACACACACACATATATATATATATACACACATATATATATACACATATATATACACACACATATATATATATATATATATATATATATATATACACACACACACATATATATATATATACACACACACATATATATATATATATATACACACATATATATATATATACACACACACACACATATATATATATATACACATATATATATACACACTTATACACATATATATATATATATATAGATATATACCCATATATATATATATATATATATATATATATATATACACACACACATATATATATACCCATATATATATATACACACACACACACACACACACACACACACATATATATATATATATATACATGTGTATATATATATACATGTGTATATATATACATATATATATATACATGTGTATATATATACACATGTATATATATATATACACATGTGTGTGTGTGTGTACACATGTATATATATATATATATATATATATACATGTGTATATATATCACCACAAGAAAAAGGGTCTTTAGCGACCGCCAGGCGCGGTCGCTGAAGACCCTTACGCGGTCGCTAAAGGGTTTTAGCTACCGCGTAAGGGCGGTCGCTAACTCGGTCGCTATAGCCCAAGTCGCTAAATTTTAGCGATCGCATTTTAAGTTCGGTCGCTAACTTTAACGACCGCGTTGACTATATTTAGCGACCGCTCTTAGCGGTTGCTAAATATTTATTAATTTAACAATTATGTTTTTTAATTATTTTTTATTAAATTATATTTATATTTAGCGACCGAATTAGCGACCGCGACCGGCGGTCGCTAAATAATTTAATTTTTTTAATTGTTTATTATTATTATTTCTAAAAATAATAAAAACTTTAGCGACCGCGTTGTTTAATTTAGCGACCGTATATTGCGGTCGCAAAACCTGGATTTGCAAAAAAAAAGAAATTCAGGTCAGATAACCTGTCCAAAACCTGTCGCAAAACTAATATCAATTCGCATCCAATCCAATACAATCGATCCAAAAACCGATTTAACTTCTGTTGAAACGCTTTTGAATGAATGCGTTGAAAGCTTTCAATGCATTCATTCAAAACCGTTTTACCCCCCTGTCCCGCATTCATTCAAACAGCTGCTCACATTCATCAAAGTATAGATAAACGTTAACATATGCATTAAAATAATAGAATTCATACAGTTAAGTACCGATGATCAATTCAAAACAAGAAAATAACATTCATGGCAGATGAACCTAACCAAACCCCTATCTAAATCACTCGTCGGTAGAACAACCAGCCCCGTCATCATCTTCTTCATTCCTCGATGATGAAGGCACGTTTGATCCAACAACATCCTCATCGCCCCGGGGGTCACTGGCACTAAGATCATCGGTATTGCCCTGCACAAAGCCATACAAATGATTCAACATCATATATCTAATCAAGATCACATATAGAGCACAAAATACAGCAGGATATTGAGAAAATTTGTATTACATGTAGTTTGGGGTCCTTTATAATTACATAACTGTCACCGAGCATCATCCGCATGCGCGCATCAAACATTGTATTGAAGCACTCTGCCAACGTCGCAGCCATATCCGTCGCGTCTGCCCGAGGACCGGTACAACTCGTCTCGCCTGACGATGCTGGTCTGTCTGCTAACAACGCTCGAGCGGACTGACGAGGGTGGCCGAGTATACGGTCCTTCCTAGGACCCCCAGTCGCGTCTGACCACAACGAGATATCGTCCACCGTCTGGCCACCGTCTGGCTGGGAGTTGGCCTGAACTCTCTCTCTAAATAAACTCTGTATAAGAAAACAACAAAAATATTAGAGAAATTCTATTGGCCACAATCGCAAAAAATGCAATAGGAATACAAAAGTATTGCTTAGTTACGTGCTCGCCGCAAACTGCTCGGCGATCTCAGACATTAGAGATGTCAAAGGGCCGGGCTTGGGCCGGCCCAGCCCAAGCCCGTCGGGCCTGCTGTGGGGCCGGGCCGGTGGGGGCTGCCAACCGGGCCGGGCCGGGCCGGGCCTGCCGAAGGCAAACCTAGGCCCAGTCCAGGCCCAGGCCCTAGGCCCAATAGCTAGGGCCGGGCTTGGGCCGGGCCCGGGCCCGGGCCCTTTTTTTTTTTCTTCTTGTTATTCAATTTTAAATTTCATCTCTAGGCAATATTCACAATTTAACGAACCTAATCTTTATCCTTTTATTTCATTATAAGTAATATACATATATATGTATGTATGTATGTATATACATATTTATTTGTTAGCCATTATATTTTTTATTATATGTTAAACATTTTCATACTCTTCTTGATGAGCTTTATTAATAAAATCTTAACACATAACAATTTATATAGAAAAATAATAAATGTATTCATAGGCCCTCCTCCTTTTATCCGGGCTTGGGACCGGCTGCTTGTAAACAAACAGGCGAAGTTACCTATTTTTTTATATATACGAAAAAATATATATCTTGCTTGTAAAAATTTATTTTATATATATGGAAAAAAAAGTATATTTTGTGAAAAAATTTATTCTTAAAATTCTAACAATCAAAATAATAATGAATGTCTATCCAAAATATCAGCAATCAAAGATCAAGAAATCTGCAACGTCAACCAAAAGGATCAAAAGAGGAAAATAAAAACAAATTACCTAATCATCCAGAAGTACTTCAATATCCGAGTCACTGCTCTTCCTATCATCAATCGGTTTATCTTGCTCGCGGTATTTCGCATCAAGATAATCCTTCCAACATACACATAGCTCGAGCGACTCGGGGTTAAGACGACTCCTCCTGTCATCCAAAACCCTCCCGCTAGCTGAAAATGCCGACTCTGAAGCAACCGTGGAGGCTTGCACTGGCAGTACATCCCGTGCAATTTGGGATAAAGTTTTATACATGTTTTGATTTTGTTTCCAAAAATTTAACAAATTAAAATTAACCTGTTCTTGCCTTGATAAATCAGAATAATGATCAGTATTTGCATATACACCAATCTCATTAAAAGAGGAAAAAGTATACGAACCTGCCGAATTAGAAGTACCTTCACCTGGTAGTTGTCTTGCTACTAGATGTTCAAAGCCCTGAAGGTATGGCGCATAATACCTCTCAACAGTGGATGATGATGTAGCTCGCCCGCGCACGTCAGCAGAATTACGATAGACGTTGAACAAGTCCTCAAACCTCTTGCTCACTTTTGCTGTGAATGCGGTTGTCTCCTCTGCTGTGTAGCACATTAATTTCGATATCTCTTGTATCGAGGCGTTCACGCCATGCAACTTTAACCTAGGATCTAAACAAGTAGCCACAGTAAAAATAACAGGCAGTTACTCCAATATTTATTAAATTTTTGATCCATCACTTTTACTATTTCCTTAAAGGGTCCTATATATCTCCATTTTGTTAACATTGTAGCCATCTTGAGAATTTCTATTACAGCGAGAGGAGAGGTGGGATAGTACGTACCAGACAATAAATTGGTAGACGTGTAGAATACCTCCAAAAATTCAGCTAGGTATGTGGCCATCTGCCATTCCTCTTGAGTTGGCAAGCCGGCTGGGAACTGGGTTAGTAGAAAATGCGTATAGACTTCTCGGTATGCCAGAATGTGTAAAAGCATATGGTATGTAGAGTTCCACCTGTGGACCACATCTGTAACTGCTCTCCTGCGAGGCATATTATATTGAACACACAACGTTTTAAATTGTTGTGTTCTCGGACTCGAGCTATTAACATACGCTGTCATACCCCTCATTTTGAGAAGAATATCTCCTGCAGCAGCTAAACCATCTTGAACAATTAAATTAATAATGTGACAAACACAGCGAACATGAAATAATTCACCATTAAGTACAGGTTGAAGCGTCTCCTTTAAAGCTGCAACAGCAACTTTATTATTAGAAGCATTATCAAAACTAACACTCATAATCTTATCCTTAATTTTAAATGTGGTACATGCTTTTAATATAAGAATAGCAATGTTCATTCCATCATGCGGATAAGGGAAGTGCTCGAAAGCGATGATTCTCTTGTGCATAACCCAATCTGCATCAATCCAATGAGCGGTCACACAAGAATAACTAACAAAAGTAAAGGAGATTGCCAAATATCAGAAGTAAGACTAACTTTACCTTCAAATTTATCGAAATAATCGATAAGGCGTGCTTTAGCAGCATTGTACTGTCGGAGTGCATCGGATCTAGTTGTGTTTCTATGAACCTTTTTGTACAAAGGTTGAACGTATGTGTTCATATATCTAGAGTGCTTAGGATTATCGGCAAAAGAAAAGGCTTGTTCATCATGAATAACAAATTCAGCGAGACCGTCTCTTTGCTCTCGCTGATTATAAACAAATAACTTACCGTCAAAAGATAACTGCGTTTGGGTAGGTTCGACGTGGCCTTGTCGAGGTGCACACAGAGGGTAATGCCTGTTAAGATGTCCATTACCACTACCAGACGAAAATAATTTAGCGCAGTACTTACATCGAGCTTTTCGGATGCCGTCCACCATAACTACATCGAAATGATTCCAACACTCGGCTTTCTTTTTTTTCCCCTTTTGGACTTCTGGCTCATTACCGGAGGCATTGCTCGGCCCTTCTTCATCATGACCAGGCATAGGGTTAAGATTATGCCACGGAGTAGTAGCTTCGCCAACCGAGCTGCGTCCTTGACTATAATGCGGGGGGTCTTCATCAGGCGTGTATTCAAAATCTGGAATGTTTTGATTGAACTCCCAATTGGCTTGGGTATCTATCATACAGCCTGTACTCATTCGTCCAGGAACGAATGGTTGTGTTGGTGCTTGGATTGGTGTTTGTGATGGCCGTGGCGCTGGCGCTTGTGCTGGTGGTGGTGCTTGCGATGATGATGATGTTTTTCGTGATGACGATGCACGCCTCATTTTCTTCAATAATCCAGCCATATTTCGAGCTAAACTTTGTAAGAGTAACTAAATACACAAGTATAAGAGTAGTAATAAGAAATAACAATTAAAAGAATGAACGAGTAACAAATATTAGAGAGTTAGTAATTAAAAAGAATTTAGCAAGACTAGTAATTAATAAACAAGAGTACTAATTAGTAAATACTAGTAGTAATTAGCAAGAGTAGTAATTAAAAAGAATTTAGCAAGACTAGTAATTAATAAACAAGAGTACTAATTAGTAAATACTAGTAGTAATTAGCAAGAGTAGTAATTGGAGAGGAAAATAGTAGCAAAGCTTGTAGAAATATAGAATGTTTAGGTAAGAGAGAGTAAGAAGATTGGTGTGAAAAATTAGAGAGAAATGGTGTGAATTTATAGATTTTAGAAACTTCACAAAAGACCAAAATACCCCTACAAACTATCCGTTTATAGTTGTTGGGGAGGGTAAGAGTGTAAAGGAGTTGAAAAATATAGGTTAGACTAAAATACCCCCCAAACTAGCCGTTATATTGCTGTTGGGGGGGTAAAAGTGGAATTTTGGAAAAGGGGTGGAAGAAGGGGGGGAAAAACAAAAAAATTCAAACAAGTGGGGCCAAAACCGGGCCAAACCCGGGCCGCAGACCGGGCCAGCCCCGGGCCAGATCCGGGCCGCAGACCGGGCCAGACCCGGGCCGCAGACCGGGCCAGACCCGGGCCAGACCCGGGCCGACTTCGGGCCGGGCCAAACCCGTTTCCGGGCCGGGCCGGGCCGGGCTTTTTCGCAGCAATGGACGGCCTGGTCCAGGCCCAGGCCCCAGGCCCGCTGTGCTGGGGCCGCTACTGTTCATCGTCGGGGCCGGGCCAGCCCGGGCCAGAACCGGGCCGGGTCGGGCCAGCCCGGGGGCCGCCCGGCCCGTTTGACAACTCTATCAGACACCCAGTTCCCATCACTATTCTGGTGTGTGCGCTCAAAATGGCGGAGCCTCGTAGGGGGCCTCCTGTCAGGGTCCTCCTCTGTCAACCTCAGCTCGTGCACGGCAAATGGACGGGAACCAGCACTGTGCTTCATCTTCTTCTCGCTTTGAGTCATCTCCGTGCCTCGCTCACTCAGCAAGGTTGCAACAGCGTGATATATTAGATGCATAGCCATCTGGCAGCTTCAACAGTTTTACCCACTCGCACACCTGTTGTATCTGCTTTTTATCCAATGTAAATACTGCTTTGGGCAAAACCAGCTTACCATTAACCATTCGTGGATGCAATTCACGCCGTATACCCATCACCTGCATATCTCTGCGTGCTTTTAAGTGATCCTTTGATTTGCCCTTGACATTCATCACTGTATTAAACACATTTTCGAAAACATTTTTCTCAATGTGCATAACATCGAGATTGTTGCGCAGAAGGAGGGTCGGCCAATAAGGTAGCTCCCAAAAGATGCACCTTTTCTTCCAGTTGTGTTTTTTTTCCAAAGCCAGGAAGTTTTAGACTAGCACCACACTTTCCAAATGGTACCGCATCCATGTCAAGGTCCTTTACGCACATATACACTTCCTCGCCAGACAATCTGTCACGTGTTTCAAGGCAACGCTCCACAGTTTTATCAAACTTATCTTTTTGCCTTTGAAATGGGTGATTAGGTGGTAAGAATTGTCTGTGACACCCCCAAAAGGAAGCCTTCCCCCCGTGCTTTAAGGTGAAAGCCTTACTCATTTCCATATAATAAGGACATGCCAACCTACCGTGTGTACTCCACCCACACAACATACCGTATGCAGGGAAGTCATTGATAGTCCACATGACTGCTGCCCTCAAGTTGAAGTTCTGTTTAGGAGATGCATCAAATGCTGGGGCTCCAACTTCCCACAGATTTTTTAATTCATTGATCAACGGCCGCAAGTACATGTCTATATTTCTACCCGGGCTCGTAGGTCCAGGAATGAGTAATGATAAAAACATGAATTGTTTCTTCATACACATGTTCGGAGGAAGGTTATACGGGACAATGATCACAGGCCACGTAGAGTAGGGTGTGCTAGAGTGCCCAAAAGGATTAAACCCATCGGTAGCGAGCCCAAGTCGCACATTTCGAACTTCTTCAGCAAAAGATGGGTGTCGATAATCAAATTCCTTCCATGCCTCTCCATCGGCAGGGTGTCTTAATAAATCGGGAACTTTACTGCGGACGTGGCTATGCCATCTCATGTGCTCTGCCGTTTTAGAAGAGTAGTACAACCTTTGAAGCCTTGGTGTCAGTGGGAAGTACCGCAATATCTTCCATGCTATCTTTCTTTTATTCCCACTGGTTTGTTTATATCTTGCGTGGCCACAAACCGGACACTCGCTCAAGTCATTGTTCTCCTTCCAAAATAAGACACAATCATTATTGCAAGCATCTATCTTCTTGTACCCCAAACCAAGTTTCATCATCATTTTCTTAGCACTATAGTACGTGTTAGGCAACTTCTCATCCTCTGGCAACATTTCTTTATTAAGCTTAAAAAAAGCATCAAAACCCCTATCACTTAGACCATGCTCAGACTTTAAGTGTAGCATCCTTATCACAGCAGATAACTTGGTGTGCTTTGTACTTCCATTCCATATTGGCTCCTCAGAGTCTTGTAACAATTTATAAAATTTCTGTGCGCTCGGGTTTGGCTCTTCTTCCACATTAGGGTTACCATCGTTAAAATAGTTATCCCAATTAATCCCACTAGGCCCAGCTTCCATTACCATATGTTGATACT
This sequence comes from Escallonia herrerae, assembly GCA_033070095.1. Classification (NCBI taxonomy): domain Eukaryota; kingdom Viridiplantae; phylum Streptophyta; class Magnoliopsida; order Escalloniales; family Escalloniaceae; genus Escallonia; species Escallonia herrerae. Next base: position 34,018 of record JAVXUP010003732.1, on the reverse strand, counting down.
GGGAAAATCCCGAATCTCTAGGACTGTACTGTCTGAACTCAACGGTGACCTCAGTGGGCACCCTCAGAATTGGTTCCCCGTGCTGAGTCCAATTCGTATAGTTACTCATAAAACCTCTACGGAACAGATCAAAACTTACATCGTCGGGGGATTTCCAACTTAACAGTTGACAATCATTGCACGGACATTTAATCGTGCCGTCATCCACAAACTCCCATTGATTCAAAGCAAATAGAATAAACCCGTTCACTCCCTGTCTAAACTCTTCTGATACCCCAATCCCACTTGGAGCAATCCTCCTTCACATCCAACTTCTATCCACTGACATGATATATATCTATCACTGCCTGGTAAACCTATACAAGTCGAGTTCAAAATTAACCTTCAATTTGAAAAATATATATTGAGTAGTCACTTACAAGTGAGTGTTAATCAGGGTTAAGTAGGGATGATTAGGGCTAAGTAGGGCATATTAGAGCTAAGTAGTGTTGATTAGTGCTAATCTAGGTAGCACAGACACGGACACTGTGTCCGACACCGACATCGATCAAGACATCGCAGAGAGGTGTCGGACACGTGTCCGAAGGTGCTGGTGAGGTGTCGGGATGTCGGTAGTTGTCAGACACCATACCTAGACTCATGTGAAGTGTCGGTGCTTCATCATCAACAAAGCCTAATTAGGGCTAATTAGGGCATATTAGAGCTGAGTAGTGATGATTAGTGCTAATTTAGGTAGCACGGACACGGACACTGTTGATTAGTGTTAAGTAGGGCTGATTAGTGCTAATTAGAGTTATTTAGTGTCCATTGGTGTTATTTAGGGGTAATCAGTGCAAATTAGTCCTAATTAGGGCTATTAGTGTTAATTGGAGCTGATTACTGCTAATTAGGGCTATTTAGTGTCTGTTAGTGTTAGTTAGGGCTAATTAGGGCTGATTATTGCTAATCATTTTCAATCATGGTCAATTAGAGATAATTAGGGCTGATTAGCCTAATTAGTGTTGACTAGTGCTAATTAGGAGTAATTAGGGATAATCAGTGTTAAGTGGGGCTGATTAGCGTAATTATTGTCAATTAGCCTTAATCAGGGATAATTAGGGCTGATTAGCATAATCTGTGCTGATTAGTGCTAATCTTGGTAGCACTGACACGTACACTGTATCCGACACCGACATCGACCGGGACATTGCAGAGAGGTATCGGACATGTGTCCGAAGGTGCTGGTGAGGTGTCGGACACCATACCTAGACTCATATAAAGTGTCGGTGCTGTGTAGGTGCTAATTTCAACCCATCATTCAACTAAATCACATATCTGATCGCCTCAATCCAATTGGGTCCCATCCTCCATCAACGATCTCAAATGCTCAATGCATAATTAACAACCTAAAATTAAAAATCAAATAATCAATGCTCAAAAGGAAAAAAAGCTGTTCAAAATGCACGTATCCGATATTTCAATCCAATTGGGTCCCATCCTCCTTCAACAATCTCAATTCTCAAATGAACAAGTATGCTTTTAAAAACTATCAAACGAACACGTATGCTTTTTAAAATCCTAAGACAGCTAATCCAACATGCATTCCTATCTCAATTGGATGAGTTCAATTTCAATGCATTTAAACATCACCACAACAACATAAGCCTAAATGGGGTTGCAGAAATATAAAGCATGAAGCATCCAAGCACCAAATTGGTAGTAGAAATTAACTAATCAATATGAACTTGTTCTTACAGACGAGTAATGAAAGAGCACATGCAGCACATACAGACGAGTAATGAAAGAGATTTTGCATACCAGGCCGCTGAAGGGTAGATGTGTAGAGTGAGGAAATGCAGCTTTTAGGGCTCTGAAATAGGGTTAAAAGTGAAGAGGCGGAGCTGGGCCTGCGATCGACGGCGGGGTCTCAGTGGGCCGGTGGTCACTGGGTGGCGCCGATGAGCCGACGTGCGGCGGCAAGGGCTGAGAGAGAGAGAGAGAGAGAGAGAGAGAGACGGACTTGAGAAAGAGAGAGACGAGCTGGGCCTGCGATCGACGACCGGGTCTCGGTGGGGCGATGGTCACTAGGTGGCGCCGGTGAGCCGACGTGCGGCGGCAAGGGCTGAGCCAGAGAGAGAGAGACGGGCTAAGAAAGAGAGAGACGCGATTTAGGGATTTTAGTCAAAATATTTAGCGACCGCATACTCGGTCGCCAAATCAGTCGCTAATTTAGCGACGGTAGTGACAGTCGCCAATTTCGGTCGCTAAATCTACGTTTTCGTTGACCATGAATATTTAGCGACCGCAAAATAGAGCAGTCGCTAAAGCGGTCGCTAAATATTAGTTTAGCGACCGCATGTCTTTGCGGTCGCAAAATGCGGTCGCTAAATCCCATGTTTCTTGTAGTGTATATATACATGTGTGTGTGTGTGTGTGTATATATATATATATATATATATATATATATATATATATATATATATATATATATATATATATATATATATATGAGCTGATCCGTTGAGAGCGCTAGCAAACTAGGTTAAGTTGCTAGCGCAATCTGGCCGTCCACGCGCTATCTGTGGATGGTTCAGATCTTTTTTTTTTGAGTTTTTTTAAGTCCGTCCGCTACATTATGTAGCGGACGATTTTTTTGACAAAAATACCCTCCAGCTTAAGAAGAGCCATTAATGTTCTGACCTTTTTTTTTCTCTTTCTCTCTCCTTCCTCTCGTCCACTACATAATGTAGCGGACTAGTCCTCTTACTTTTTCTTTCTCTTTCTCTCCCAATTCCTCATTAATGTTCTGACTCTTGTTTTTTCTCTCTCTCTCTCTCTCTCTCTCCATTCTCGTACTCCTCGCATCTCTCTTCTTCTTCTTCTTCTTCTTCTTCTCTTTCTTTAATTTTATGACTTCTCTCTCTTTTCTCTCTCCTTTCTTTCTCACTTTGTCTCTTTCTCTCTCTTTTCTCATATCTTCTTTCAAACCTATGCTATGCATGAGAATGTGCTGAAATTTTGAGATCCAGATTGGTGAAATGAGAGCTTATTTTGACAGCTATGAGGAACGGTGGTTGGTGGGTGTTTGGTGGTGTGGGGGTAGAAGTACTAATTTCGGTTGATAGTGATGGTTGGGACTTTCTGTGATGGATGAGAGAAGGGATCCAAGAACTGGCGTTGGTGAGCTCCTTGGCAACATTTTCACCTTCTCTGAGGCTTTCTAAGCTCTAATGGTTCCTGTTGCCTTCGTTCTGGTTCTGGAGAGTTTTTAACTTTGTAGGCTTTGATTCCTTGCTCTCCATTCCTTGACTGATGATGCTGAGCAAGGGATTGCATAGACTAATAAAAGATTGAAGTATGAGCTATATATCTTCTACTACTTGCGCCTCTCGGTCACATCACTTTTTATAACCAAAGAAATGGGTTTGGAAGAAGAGAGAGATGAATGAGCAACTACAGAAACAAGAGAAGAAATGGGGTTGGATTGTCCGCCACATTATGTGGCGGACGAATACTATGCCTATAAAATACAGCATTCTCAATTCGGGGATTAGGGGTATTTTTGTCAAAAAATCGTCTGCTACATTATGTAGCGGACAGACTTAAAAAAAATGCAGAAAAAGATCAGGACCGTCCATAGATCGCACATGAACGGTTAGATCGCGCTAGCAACTTAACCCAGTTTGCTAGCGCTCTTAACGGATCAGGTTTATATATATATATATATATATATATATATATATATATATATATATATATATATATATAGTTATGTTGGTTAAACTTTATATAATTACCCATGCACTGATTACTATTTTCTCTGTATACTTTGTTGGTACATTACATTCACTTTTAGAAATACTACATCATCCTTACTTAATTAGTCATGTTGGTTAACTTTTATAAATGCCATGCTATAAAAAAGTATATGGACCAAATTTTTCGCTATCAAAATTAAACTAATATGTAATAAACGTTATGAACAACCATTCAAAGGTACAAATTATTTGTATAAGATACTTAGAAAATAATATCTTGTGTAATAGCAAATTGATCTCAATATGTTATCCTCATATTTTTATTAATAGAATTTACTTTTTCTTTTTTGTGTACTAAATAAAACTTTTAATTTTTGTTCATCTTTATAATTATCAAATCAGAATTAACAAATATGCACAGTAACATTGCTTATTGATATTTCACCAGAAGTTATTTTATTACAAGAAAGTTCAAGCTAAATATGAAAGTAACTATCTTTATGAAATAACCATAAAATCATATAATTGTGTAATATGTTTTATTATGTATTTTAAAACTATTAAAATAAATTAGTTAATAAACCGTCCCGTCCTTGACATGAGATTCTGGACCAGTATATTAAAAGCATCCGTCGTTGGAAAGGATCCAAAAAAGAAGAAAGAAGGTTAGCAGTGACAAGCGCTACAAAAATTCACGGTTCAGACATGAACAGGCCCTTCCATTCCCAAATAAATGGACTCATCATATTGTCGTACATGTAGTGACTTGCACAATAATTGCTGATTATAGTGAGCTGCCATAATAGAATTGTGGTTACGAATCTTTTTTGTTAGGAAGAAAACCCACCGCAATCTGCATTTTCAACTTTCAAATGATTAGCCATCATGAAATTTAAGGGTGTTTAACAAAAACTTCTTTCTGGTTCATTAACTGGGTGTTACACCGAGTATGCATGGACCTACACCGAAATTCGCCGGCACATCGTTTCAAGGAATTGCTGATATTGCTATCACAAATTTTAATGTAATCTCCGTCCATTTTCCTTTCGCTGGTCATGCAAGCGAGGTAGTGGACGTCATAATTGAAGATTCCGCAATTGTAACTTCATTTCAGCTTGAAATTTGACGACCATAGTTCAGCTAGTGACCGTTTCTTAAGGATGGAGTAGACCATATTGTAGTAGATACAGAGATAAACAAACTTCACCAGAGTTGGGGAAGGCAGCGCTTGGTCACCCTTTCTTGCTGGGGCAAACAAGCCATCCACCACTTGTCTCAATGACATCATGGGAAGGGGGGGGGGGGGGGGGGGTCGGGACATGTATCAAGCCTAAAACAATCGTGTGTTCTCTTTCCACACCATGTAAACTTTTGCACAAGGCCTTTTGAAAGATTATGGTGACACATGCGCATTCCCAATACGCAGAACTTCCCTACTTGACAAATATTTTTGAACTTTTCCATCATTATCCCCCTTTCCCACCATTCTCATTCTCAATCTATATAAATATAAGTATGCAGTGTCTCCAGCTTCAGCTAACCAGCTCGGCAAACTGGCTACCTTTCCAAATGGCAGTTGAGGGAGGAAACCCTACCAATTTGAGGTGAACTTCACTGGAAAAACAATTGTGAAGGCCACAGGTCATCTACCAGCGCCTCACACTCCAATCTCCAACCTTGACCTACTTTCCGGCCGCTTTCCTGTTACATACTTCTACTTCTACAAAGCACCTCCAGTTGATGATTTCACCTCAACAATCGAGTCCTTGAAGAGCTCCCTTGCAGCTAGTCTTACAGATTTCTACCCATTCGCTGCCAGAATAGTTCAAGATCCAAAAACTAGTGAGCCTGAAATTGTATGCGACAATAGCGGCGCTGTTCTTGTAGAAGCCAATGCGAACATCCCTCTCAAGGAACTAAATTTCTACAACCTTGACCAATCTCTAAAAGGGAAACTAGTGACCATTGAACCTGACTTTGCAACACAAATCCAGGTAACACGCTACACTTGTGGAGGTTTATTGATAACATTCACATTCGACCACACACTGGGGGATGCTAGTGCTTTTAGTAAGTTCCTCCTCACATGGTCGGAAATAGCCACAAAGAAACCAATCTCCTGTCTTCCAGACCATCGTAGAGGCCTTCGTGCGCAGTTTCCTCCCACTTATGATCCCACGTTAGACCAAGTTTTTGTATCCTGCACCCTGCAAGATATCGTCCACATGCCAACAATAAATTTCATGGTCAAGCGCCCTTATTACGTTGCTGTATCAAACATTGATCAGCTTCAAAGACTTGCGTGCACCTATGCCCACGAAAGGACCAAAATCGAAGCTTTTTCGGCTATTCTTTGGAAGATTATGGTCAGAATCATTGATGAAACGCACACCACATGTAACATGGGTTGGTTAGTTGATGGAAGAAAAAGAATATGTAAACATCCAATATCATGGATGATTACATTGGAAATGTTCCGTCTTTAGCTTTTGGAGAGGCAAGTGTGGTAGAAGTAAAGCAAGGATCAATATCAGATGTTGCTACTATGGTTCACGATGCAATTTCAAAGATAACAAATGCTACACATTTCTTAGACTTGATTGACTGGATTGAGTGCCACAGGCCAGGAATGATGCTATCGAAGTTGGTGTTGGGTCGAGGAGGTCCCGCAGTTGTTGTGTCATCGGGGAGAAGGTTTCCAGTTTCTGAATTGGATTTCGGTTTTGGGAGTCCGGTGCTTGGGACTGTGTGTTCCACCATAGAAAAGATAGGAGTTGGTTACATAAACCAAAGGCAAAGCGCAAAGGGTGATGACTCTTGGGTTGTGTCAGCTATCTTGTGGCCGGAGTTGGTTGCTGCGCTTGAATCAGATCCTGAGCATGTTTTTCAGCCTGTGGAAGCAAGTCATCTTCAGCTGTAGTGCTACCTCCTCGTGCGTTCTATTCCACCAAGTCAGTGCAACGAACAATTAACTAGTTGACAACATTAGAGCTGGCATGCTGCCACAAGCAGTGGATCCCTTATTGACCTTCAATGACATGTTGGTGACACCCCCCCCCCCCCCCCCCACCCACACACGCGCGCACACACACACACACACACAAGAGAAAAAGGAAAAGAAGAAGAAAGAAATTGGCAAGGGTGATCAGTTTTAGGCGATGTATAATAAATGGCTAATTACACTTATGTATCTGAGGTTAATGTATAATTATAAGTAAGGACAATAGTTTTGACAAATTACACTTATGTATGTTGATCAAACGGAATCTTAAAAACCCTTAACGGTTTTATAAAAAAGAGCTTATTGCTCTTAAGTTAGAAGATTAATTTTTTTTTTCAAATGCCATTACTTTATTTAAGAAAAATGAGATTATACTCTCTCTCCCCCACCATCCCCCTACCCCCCGTTATGTCTCTCCAACTCTTCCGGAAAGACTTCCATCAAGGCGGCGACATTGGCATCGTGGACATGCTGTTGCGTTGCAATATCCTCGCGCTAGTCGGCGGAGGGCCCGACCCTCAGTATCCCCCCAACAGGGTCATGATCTGGGACGATCATAAGGGCGAGTGCATCGGCGAGTTGACCTTTCGGTCAGAGGTTCGGGCCATGAGGCTACGCCGCGATAGGATTGTGGTGGTTCTGGAGCAGAAGATTTTTGTGTAAAATTTTGCAGACTTAAACCCGTTGCATCAGATTGAGACGGTTGTGTGTATAGGGCTTGAAAATTAGGGTTGTGGCTGACGAATTTTCTTTTAATTAGTGTTAATATTTTTATGTAGCCACTTTTAACTACAAATAGTGGAGCGGGTTAGCGTAACAACATGTAATAATTTTCTAATATATAGTTTATCCTCAATATTTTTTGTTTGGACCATTTTCGCAATAATAAGTTTGGGTTAGAAGTTTTAGTGACAAATGAACGTGTAGGGTTTTCTTTTCATTTTCTAACTAGAATTTTCATTATATATATATATATATATACTTATAAAAGTATGAATGTTGTAAATTATTTTTGGACGATTACGTCATCCGTTAATTACGTCAGTGACATTCTTACCCTTCTTTTATTAATCTCTTTTAAATTTTGATGAACTTAAAAATACATTGGGTAATGAATATATTCTATACATTAAAAAAATGAAAAGTATGATGAGAAAGAAAAACAGAACAAAGAAATTTCTTTATTATTCTCTTTTTAATAAACATTAGATATTGAACTGATTAATGAGAACTGTGAATTTTTTTTTGCATTTTGAGGTTAGCAAACAATTAATCAATTGAAAAACAAAAACAAAATAAAAAACTGAAATATATGAAAAATTAATTAAGAAACAAAAAAATTGTTGGAAAAATGAAAACAGAAAAATAAAAAAGGGTTAAATATGCATAAAAAACAAGGATTAAATATGGTGCCAATTTGAACTGAAAATATGTTCGGTTATTGCAGTTGAAGATCGGGTATTTTGCATTTCTTATTGATGAAATGCAAAGCACCTGGTCTTGAAAATTATAAATCTTAACCATAAACCAATATAACATATTATAAAAACAAAGACGTAGATTCATTCTTTTAATTTCTCCATTTGCTTTGATTTTCAGCAGTACCATCAAACATTATTTCAATCAAGAAGCCTAAAAAGAATACTTCCAAACATTTAACTGATTACAAATGCAAATATCAAATATACATTTCTTCTAAGATAAGTCACAAAAGAAATAAGAACATAATTGAATTACATTATTTTGATCCCAATAAAGATAGTAATATCACCTCAAACATTACTCTCGACTATATCCACGTGTAACACACGTGTTTTATACTAGTGTATACGAAGTTATGTATTTATAGTTGCTCTATAATCCAACAGGGTTATATTATGTTTATGATTGACAACTTAACTCTAGTAACATAACTTGGGCTGAGGGGTGTCCGAGCCATACAATTCTCGTGGTCTGAAGTAAAGGTTTCTCTGCTCGGCCCAAAGGCTAATCAACGAAGAAAAATTAAAAAAAAAAAAGAATATTCAAAGTTCCAATCATGGTCATACATAAATCTTCTTCCATACATTGATTTTCTTAGGTTCCACACATAAAAAAACATAGTCTCAATAATTAATCATTTAATTAAGCGTAGTAAATTTGCCCTCAACATAAACCGGAATAGCCGTCGGCTCAATATTGAATTACTAATGCACACCCAACAACACTATGTTTGTTTCTTGTGAGTGCGTTACATATTAAAATCGACGTTGAACGGATCAAAAACCGACTAAGATGGCTCAAGAAAAGATCTTAATATATATAATGTATGCATGTGGATGGTTTTGTATTACTTCTATTGTCTTTGCAAGGACACGACGGGCTATTGCCAACTCTATGAGATAGCTCTACTCTAGTCAGCAAATCTCCACTTGGTTCATGTTTTTCGATTAATCTTCTGCTCATGTGACCAATGAAACATTATTTGTGCATAAAACATTATTTGTCAACTCTGTGAGTTGCTCATTATTTGGAATTTACCTCTGACTTGGCAGATGTATAAAACCCTCCATGTTTGAATTCTAAATTTGCCTCAAATATTTTCTGTAGCTTGCCACATGTTGGTTCTTAGCTTTTGTTTAGGCAAGGAGGCCTTCTATGTGTATTAAAGCATGATGATAATAGGTCATTTAGTGACCAAAATTTTGGCTTTCAAAAAACGTTTTAATCATCGGCACAGGAAGTTGGTGACGGAAAAAAAGACCGTAATCACATTGGTCAAGAAAGCCCCATCATAGAATCCGTCTTGCGGCAAAAACTGGAATTGTCAACAACAGATCAATCTTTTGTTACGATATATGGATTCGTCACAAAACTCATCTTGTCAGGTCAATAACCCTTTTTTTTTCATCACCAATTGTATAATTTTGTCCCTAGATGTATAATTCGGTGACAGAGACACTTGCGTTTTCTCACTACAACAAAAATAGTCTTTGGTCACAGACTTTTCCATCGCTAAAGACCACAAATACATCAGTAAAGACTTTTACCAAAATTCCGTGGGTAAAACTCTGTCGTTAAGAGATTAGCAACAGAATTATTTGATCCATCGGTAAAATGTTACTTTTACCGACAGATAATTACTTACGTCGACGGAATATTGCATTGCTGAAGGTATTTTCAATATTTTGTCAAATTTCCGAATGTTCTTGGAAAAAAATTAAAAAACTTTTTATTGATCAGTAGAAAGACTTTTAGCGACAAAATTCTGTCGCTAGAAGTCTGTTTGTAAAAGTTATAAAAAAAACAATTCTTTTTATTTATGTTACTTTTATACATTCAATCCCATTTCAAGTAATTAACCTTATCAACTAATCCAACAACAATTTAATTCTTTAACTAGGATTCATCCTTTACGAAATTTCAGGTATACAAATAAAATTTAAGTCATATACACTACCAACTAACACTTAATGCAACAAATTAGATGTTCACTAAATATATTAGATCAAATTGTACAAATCCCCAAAACAAAATTATAAGTTTTATTGAAACTAAAAAAATATAAACCAAGGACCTTGTTCTGAAGCCTGCACAATATCTCTGTCCACAGTTGTTACTTATTTCTCTTTGTCAATTATAACCTGAAAAGGAGCATCAGTTGTACAAACTTGTTTGCAATATGAACAAAATGAGTAGAAGAAGACTACTTGTTAAATTTCAACAAAAGATCTAGTCAACACGAACCGCAAGAAATTATGCATAACATCATAGAGGACTGTGAGATCTAAGGGACTAAAGAAGAAAATAAAGCAATTATGGAAAAAAAAAAAGTTGTTGTTGCAATAGGAAGCCTGTTGCAACAGGATACTTGTATTTTTGTAAGTCAAATTACATCACAAAGGTGCTGAGCAGGAGCGATCGACGTAAAGTTAAATACACATATATATATATATATATATATATATATATATATATATATATATATATATAGGGAGCTGATCCATTGATAGCGCTAGCAAATGGAGTTAAGTTGCTAGCGCGATCTGACCGTCCATCCTGAAAGATGGACGGTCCAGATCGCGCCTTTTTCCAAAACTGAAACCCGTCCGCCATACTGTCTCGCGGACGGGAGTTTTACCTTTTTGCCCTCCTCCCATGTCCGCGAGACTGTCTCGCGGACGCCTTTCTGTTCCTGACATGTGTCAGGAAAAAGGCGTCCGCCATACTGTATGGCGGACGATCTCTAGGCTGACACATGTCAGGGCCTGTCCTCTCGGTCGCCTATAAAGTCTCGGGCGTGAGCCCCGAGAACTGTCCCCTTGGTCGCCTAGAAAGTCTCCCTAATTCTCGGCTCTTTCAGCAAAATTTTTGCGGGCTTTCAGATTCACTTGCTTCCATTTTCAGCACCCTTCAAGCTTTTCTTGGAGTAACACACTTGGTTCAAGCATCACTCAAGCAAGGTAAAGTTTGTGATCTTGCTACCGTTTATCTTAGTAATTTTAATTTGTTATGTTCAGTAAATATATAATTAGCAAAATAGGAGACACTTTTGAGATTATGTATATGGTATCCTAAATCGGTCTAATCGTCAAGATAATTTTGAGATAATAAGCGTATTCTATTTCTACATAGGTCTTTTTCACAATGTCTGATTTCGTGTCGAGCTCCAGCACCCCCGTAGATGCTAGTGATCCGTATCTAGGACGAACCTTTCAAACGTTGGAAGAAGCTGGAGAATGTTTTCGAGCTTATTCATTGAGGGTTGGTTTTGGCATTAGAATAAAAACTACAAGAACAAGCAGCGTATCGAAAAGGATATGCTCTCGCTTATACGAGTGTCATAGGGGCAGAAACCCAGTGCAAAATGAGACACGCGTAGGCAACGATGACAGTGATGATGACGAAATAGGGTATGCGCGGAGAAGACGGGATTGCTTTGCGCGCACGAATTGCCAGGTCAAGATGTTCGTAAGCTATAAAGCCAAACAAGATCATTGGCTTATTACCAGCCTGGAACTGGCACACAATCACCCGTTAGTAACCCCTTCTAAGGTGAGTCAGATGCATCAACACAAGAAGATGGGTAAGGTCGCGAGGAGCCTAATTCACACAATGAGCGATGCGCGGCTAGGACCTACCGACATGATTAATGTTCTTGCTGAACAGGCTGGGGGAATTCAAAATTTAAACTTTAACACGACAGACGTTCGTAACGCGGTCCGAACCCATAGACGAGCCGCGTATGACCTCAATGATGCGCAAGCGACAATGAGCCTATTGAAACGGATGCAGATGGAGGACCCGCAGTTTACCTTCGACTATAAACTTGACGACGAGCATCGAGTTAGCACAATTTTTTGGGTCGACGGTCGTTCGAGGCTAGCTTATAAGCATTTTGGGGATGTCGTGACTTTCGACACCACATACCGTACCAACAAGTACTCGATGCCGTTCGCTCCTTTCACGGGCGTCAATCATCATTATCACTCCATCCTGTTCGGGTTCGCCTTGTTAAGGGACGAGAGCGAGAGTTCTTTTGAATGGTTGTTTAGGGTGTGGCTGGAAGCAATGAACTTCAAAGCACCGACTGTTATCATCACCGATCAAGATTTGGCAATGAAGAAGGCTATTGCTACCGTCTTCCCAGATACTCGACACAACTTGTGCACTTGGCACATAAGCAACAAATACCCTGAACGTCTGCATCACATGTACGCAAAGTATCCAGACTTTAAACAGGATTTTGACAAATGCGTCCTCAAGTCATTAACGATTGAGGAATTCGAGGAGAGGTGGGAAAAGCTTGTTCGGGATTACTCATTGCAAGACAACGAGTGGCTCCAGCACTTGTACGGGCTCAAAGAGCAATGGATTGGTGTTTACACGAGAAGTCATTTTTCTGCGGGCATGAAAACGACGGGCAGGAGTGAATCTATGAATGCCACGTTCGATAGTTATGTGGGTACAGCTACCAATTTGAAGAGTTTCGTCACATCAGCACAAAAAGCGGTTGCGTCGTTGTTCGTGAAAGAAAGGGCTGCAGACTTTGCAACCACGTACAAGCAAAGGAGAAGGTTGCTTGAGACCCCGCTGGAGCTGAACGGTGCCAAAGTCTATACGAAGGAGATCTTCCTGCTATACCAAGTAGAGCTGCAAAAATCGGGCCGATACAGTATATATAAGGTGGCAGAAAAGTCGTCGCGTGAGTACAAGGTTTATTCGCTCGTGAATGACCTCGTCCCTGAGAAGCTGCGCAGAATTTATACGGTGACCCACGACACATTGACGGACTCGGTGACATGTGTTTGTAAGAAGTTTGAGTTCCATGGCATCCTGTGTAGACACATTCTGCGGTTTTTCACACAGAAGAATATCAGGACAATCCCCGATAAATACGTCCTGCCACGTTGGACGAAAGGTGCAAACAGGTTGCACGGTACCATTTCCTTTCCGGAGCACCCGTATACTGACTTTGAAGAATCAGAGACGTTGCGGTATAATCATCTGGTGACGATGTTCACCCGTTTGTCCGTAAAGGGTGCTGCTACAATGGTCGGATATAAACATCTCCTCGAGGTAGCTCAGCAGCAAGAGCCCATCGTCGACCAATTGGAAGCAGCTTCAGTCAGCAATGCGGTTGACACCGAGCCTACGACGGGATCAGAAGATGACGAGCCGGGGGAGGGAGCCGACAATGATATCCGGCCTTCGGATCCAATTATATCGCAAACGAAAGGCCGCAAGAGATCTACGCGGATGAAAAGCTCTATTGAGACGGCAACTCAACCAAAAAAGCTAAGAAGGTGTGCATTGTGCAACAAAATGACAGACCACGACAAGCGGAACCATTACAAGGCACTGGGGATAAGTCCAGTGCCTTTGCAAGACGGGGAAGAAGATGATGCCGAGGATGAGGACGAACAAGCTGCAGTGGAACTTTAGTGTACTGAATATTTTGTAATAATCTTTTATGAGCCATCAAAAGTGTCGGACATTTTGTAATAATATTTTAGTAATGACTCGTTTGTAATAACCTTTACAATCATTTTTTTATACGTGATTTCTTACACTGTCCGCTACACTGCGCAGCACAACATTAGAAACCTAAGGTATTAAAGAATACCCCCCCTACAACACTTAGTTTTTTTTTGTTTTTGTTCACTTCTCTGCGTCCGCTATACTATGTAGCGGACGGCCCCGCAGAATACCCCCCTACAACACTTAGTTTTTTTTTGGTTTTGGTTCACTTCTCTGCGTCCGCTATACTATGTAGCGGACGGCCCCGCAGAATACCCCCCCTACAACACAGTTTTTTTTTTGGTTTTGGTTCACTTCTCTGCGTCCGCTATACTATGTAGCGGACGGCCCCGCAGAATACCCCCCTACAACACTTAGTTTTTTTTTGGTTTTGGTTCACTTCTCTGCGTCCGCTATACTATGTAGCGGACGGCCCCGCAGACCCCCTACAACACTTAGTTTTTTTTTGGTTTTGGTTCACTTCTCTGCGTCCGCTATACTATGTAGCGGACGGCCCCGCAGAATACCCCCCCTACAACACTTAGTTTTTGGTTTTGGTTCACTTCTCTGCGTCCGCTATACTATGTAGCGGACGGCCCCGCAGAATACCCCCCTACAACACTTAGTTTTTTTTTGGTTGTGGTTCACTTTTCTGCGTCCGCTATACTATGTAGCGGACGGCCCCGCAGATACACGTATTATCGATCACTTTGTTATTTTTTGAACACTTGCCCTGCAGATAGACAGATATCCAACACTTGGTTTCCCACCGTTAAATCATATTGGTCAATAAAATCAATCGCATTCAATAAATTTTTTGGGTTAAAAAAGTGTTGTAACGTTACAATGTGAATTGGGGAACATCATCTCTCGCAGGAATTATGTTCCTTACACGGATTTACAATAAACCTAATAGCTCTAGGCCGGCCATTCATAATTTGCCAAGCAATCCTATACCTAAAGTCTTGTATGCATTCTTCGCTCCAGACAGTCTTCTTGAGGCTCTCAGACCGGCAAATGTAATCCATGTACATGCAGAGGAAGACGCCGCAGTCCGAGGAATTATGTTGCTTGGGCCTACTCCTCTTCAATCGGAAAATGAGGACCGGCCTGCGCGATACCTTCTCCCGACGCCTACCATTGACCAGGGCAGCAAAAAGATTCTGCGAGAACCATAATAAGCATTAAACATAGCTAGCAAAATAAGATTAATCAGTTTTATAATATGCAAGTTACAACAAGAAGGAAACAGGATCTTACCATGGCATCCAACTGGCCTATGCCTCGGTACATATCAATCACAGGCATCACGTCGGTATCGTCGTAGAGACTGTCGACGACTGAAACCGTGCTCTGTAATGGTTCGTAGCAAACCAAGTACCAGTGCGCATTCCCTAAAAAGGGGATTAGAAACACGTCGGCAACACTTGCGCTCACTGGACTATCCCTAGCAAGATATGCTTGTAGGTTAGGGGACGGTTTCCACTGGGCCATGCCTCTCCCCTTCCTTGCATTGCCCCAGTCGTGCCACTCTTGTACTAGGAGCTGATGGAAAAAAGCATCCAAGATAAACACGCGCAGACCGATGTCTGGATGCTCCCGACACCTTCGCCTCAGAATTTGCACGTAGTGCGAGATGACACCGCTGTCTAACCAAGATCCCGGCGCCAGCGAGGCGATCTCTGTCCAAGAGGCATTGTAATCCAAGCCCTCGGGGTGATCCACGTCATACGACGCTCCGTCTTGGGGGGCCCCGCTAAAATAACGGGCTCGGATTATATCGCATTTATGCGGCTTTAGGGGCCTGGCTGGATGCCCTTTCGGATATTGCCCTCGGGGGTCGATCGGGGGATATTGGCCTCCAATTCCTTCTTCGGCTGGCTGATATTCCCCTTCGGGGCCGCCAACTGGTCCCGCCCACGGGACAATGGGCAGTGCCTCGGAGAAACCGTAGTTTCCGAAAGGAAAGTCTTGCGTGACTTGAGAGAGGGGTTCCGGGAACAAATTGAAGGAGGGGCCGCTGTAATCGCCCCACGACGCTTGAGCCTGTCCCATCCCCGCTTCAGAGGTACCAACAACTCCCTGACTCACCCCTGAAGCCTGTCCAGAGGGATCACCGTATCCCTGGCTGACGCCCGTATAACCCATTCCCGGGCTTACTCCCGAAGACTGGCCCGATGCTTGGCGCAAAAAATTCCCGCAGCCTAAAGCCAATGTCGCAGCCTGTTGGCAAAGATCCTCGCCCATTGCGCTCACCAGATCCCTCCGCTCACTCAACTTCTGGAAGAATGCAAGCGAGGCATTAACCTACATCCAAAGAGATAAAAAATTAAGTAACTTCAATCAGACATTTATATTCAACTAATTTGGTTCAAGTCAGACTTGTTGGGCAACTTACGAGATTGTATGCCATACGCTCATCGATCTGACCCCTAGGCGCATACCTCTCCCCACGTTCAAAGTTTACAGGGGCTACTCTCCTCCGCGTGATGCGGTAGTACCACTCATCGTACTGATCGATGCTGATAACGGGGTCTGGCTCCGAGACGATGGCCGCCAGTGTGTCCTGCCAAGAAGTCCAAAGCTCTATTTCGGCCGCGCACAATTCGTACGCATTGGCGGTGCCAAACACTCCGACATCCGGTGGGTTCCTGTTAACCCTCATATCCGGGGCATCGACTGGCAAACCCTGCTCCAACTCAAAATGGCGCATTGCTCGGTCGGGCAGCTGCCACTCTGCGAGCTCGAAATGGATCAGGGGTGTGCGCTGCAACCCGGAGAGCGTGAAGACGAACACCTGAGAACATGGCTTTGTCGGTTCCATCCCTTCGCGTTGGTGCACCGGGAGCAAGGTGTTCGTAAGACCACACCTGAGAACATCAAAAAATTATATTTATATCGTCGATTCAACAAAAATAAAACACAATAACGAAGACATGATTTATATGATATACCTGCAATAGCGAGAGACATGCACATATGGCTTTGGAGTTGGGCCTCGTTGCCTTGTGCAATGCTCGGTACAGATACGAAAGAACCGCTGCACCCCAGGCATAATCCCCAACCTCCGACAGGTTACCCAACAACGGTAAATATTTCACGCTGACCGTGTTCTTCGACGTCGTTGGGAATAAAATTGCTCCCATCACCCACAAGAGGAAGGCCTTTGTGTACACCACAAGCTCACGGCCCGTATAGTTTTCCGGCAAAACCCCGTAGGTATCTACCAACCACTTCAACTTTATACCACCAGTGCTAAATTGATCCTGGGGTATCGAAGTGAAGAAGTCTCGCGCTGTTCTCTTATTCGTTGCGTCTGACGGAGGAGCAATTACCGGCCGCCCCGTCACCGGCAACCCCAAGATGAACCCTACATCTTCTAGGGTAATCGTCATCTCTCCGATCGGGAAGTGAAACGTATTCGTTTCACTTCTCCACCTCTCAACAAGGGCACCTATCAAGGCCCGGTCAAGCTGTTGAAAGATCTGCCCATGCGTGAAAATCCCAAACCCAATTCCACGCAGTATTCTTTTCTGGGAATTGTTCAAGGTCCATCTCGTGAACTCGCGAGATACTTCTACGGTGGTGAGAAGTTCTCTTTCCTACGAATTATTAATAAATACAATTTGAGCAAAATGAACGGTAAAACAACGTTCGTAATAATAAGAAAGTTGATAAATAATGTATCTTACTCCACCATCCCATATGAGCGTACTGATATGGTTGGCTTGGTCGTATAACACGGATGGATCTTCTGGTCCAGGGATAAATTCCATTTTTTGCAACTGAAACTATGGAATCGGATTTTACAAACGCTAGCACATGAACAAATACATACATATATAAATCCTCATCACCGCTAGCACATGCTCAATGCATAATCAAAACCACGCATAAAGCGCAATATTGATCACAACTATAGCGACATAGTACGTTAATGCTATTTTAATAAACTGACGCCCGAAGACTTGTTTTAGCGACGGAATCAACAATCTCAATTTTTCCAAAAAATAATGTACGATTCATAATCAACGATCTCAATATATCGAGGCAACAAAAAAAGGCACAATTAACCAAGAAAAAATTTGAAAACATAATAAACAAGAACATAAATATTTTTATTATAATAAACTATGGTTCACAAATGGGGTACGAAAGCTTTTCACAAGCGCTCCGTTCAAAGATTACAACTTGAAAATCCCACCACCCAAGGTGTTCGAACACTACAAAGTCCCCGAGTTCGAGGCCATGCTGGCGCACGAAGACGTTCCAACCCTCTGCGAATTCCTTTTTTTGGGATCGGCCGGGCTTCAGCTTGATTTCAACCTGCCATGCCCCCTTGCGGCTATATAATCTTGCACTATCATGAATTGTTGTAAATTGATTGGTAAATGCTTCCGGTATGTCCTACCAAACACAAAATACAAAAAATAGGTTAGTTTTGGTTAAGAAAAACAAAAGATCAAACTTTTAACACACGAAAATACAGAGAAGAGAAAGAGAAAGAGGGATAGCCTACAAGTTCATGCTCAAATCCTGGCATCATGACTTTGAAAAAGTGTTTGCCTACCAGGTGCAAGTTGCCAATATAATCGTAGGCGTAGGTGGTCTCCGATCCAGAAGCCATCGAGATCGTCGTTGAGGGGAGGACGGTGGTGTCGGCGGAGATGTGGGTGACCGGAGATGTGAGTCGCCGTAGATGGGGTAGCGGCTTTAGGTTAGATGTTCGAGAGAGGGGACGCCGTCCGCTACAATAATATATATACCCCGATCTGATTAAATATTTATAGCAGGAGAAAGTTGACGAAGGGACGCCGTCCGCTACAGATACCAAGGGGACAGTTCTCGGGGCTCACGCCCGAGACTTTATAGGCGACCGAGAGGACAGGCCCTGACATGTGTCAGCCTAGAGATCGTCCGCCATACAGTATGGCGGACGCCTTTTTCCTGACACATTGTTCATACCCTATTCTGGTCGCACCCCAAGACCCGCCAAGGGACCCACTTTGCACGACACATCACCCAGTCAGCGGTCAACTTTTCAACGCTCGAGGGCCGGTCAAAGCAACGCATGCTCAAGTCACGTGAACCATTCGTGAAGCGACTTCGGCGTGCCTTCCACCCCAAGGGGTCGGCCACCCCAAGGGTCGGCCACCCTCGGGGGGTCGGCCTCCCTCTAGGGTCGGCCTCCCCCAAGGGGTCGGCCACCCTGGGGGGTCGGCCACCCCGAGGGGTCGGCCTCCCTCTAGGGTCGGCCTCCCCCAAGGGGTCGGCCACCCTCGGGGGGTCGGCCTCCCTCTAGGCTCGGCCTCCCCCAAGCGTCGGCCTCCCTTGGGGGTCGGCCACCCCATGGGGGTCGGCCACCTGCCTTGAACACCGACGCCGTCACCTTTGACCGTGCCCCATTGTCACGACGACCGTCGCTCGCGGCCGCACTCCGCCATAGTCGCGACAACCGTCGCTCTCGGCCGTGCCCCTTCGTCGCGATGACCGTCGCTCGTAGTCTCGATGACCGTCACTTGTGGCCGCTCTGTCGCCATGACAACCGTCGCTCACGGTCGCGCGCCATCCACGCAACGACCCTCGTCGCTCGGAGATCACTCTGCGACCCTCGTCGCCCGCACTCAACCGCGCCCCATGCGCTGCAATCATGTTATATGCTACGGGATAGGCTACTCCTCCAGGACACTATCTCCGCCAGGGTGCCTGCGTGACTGGCCTACGTGCTCTGGCACTGGGGGCTCGCGTCGGCACCCCTAAGGACTATGACCCCCGGGTCACTCGGAGACGGGAGCAGGTCTTCGGAAGGGCATCTTGCCTAGTCCACCTGGCAGCTGGGCGTCGGGTCTTCCCCACCGCTGCCAGACCTGTGGGATTCAGTAAGGGCTTGGACTGGAGGCTGGGGCAACGGGCTACTCTGACCATGCTACCGCGGCATGATCAGTCTCCTCAGACAGGCAGAGAGATGTTGCAAGGGCAGGGCAGCACGAACTTAGGAACCGGCAGTCCAACGAAGGGTCAGTGCGTTGGCCCCCTGGTGACGTGTCGTTCCCAGGGGGCGACACATGTCAACTTATGACACATGCACATTTTTGCCTATAAATAGTGGACTTTGGAGCTTTTTCAAGGATCTTTTTCTCATTTGGACTTTTCACTTTCTCTCTCTAAAAGGAACATTCTCTCTGGAATTCTAGTGAGAGAAATATACTTGAACTCCCGTCTACGGACCCTGGACGCCATACCCTCATCACGGACTGTAGACTGTCGGTCCTGTTCATCGTCACCCTGCCTGCGCAGCACTGCCAGCCCTCACGACCTGTCTGGGGAGCCTTGTCCTCGGCCCTTGCGCCGTCCTTGCTGTCTCCCACGTTGCCTACCTGGAAGCCAACTCAGACCGCATCCTTTGTGGCACCTCCACGTATCATCGAACCATTTTCGGCACCATCATTTTGGCGACTCCGCTGGGGAGGTGAGCATCGTATTGCGGTTTGCATACCTTCCGGACTTAGGCATTATGCCTGTGCAACGGAGAGCTACTAGGGCGACCAGCCAAGGACCCAACCCCGCCATGCAAGAACACCACCTCGGTGATCAGGAGGAGACTAGCGCCACGCGGCTCCGAGACCAGCTGCCGACCACTACCCCCGACGTACAAGTGCTCGTAAATGCAGCCATCCAGCAACTCACTCCAACCATCACCACTCTGCAAGATTCACAGACCACTCTACTAGCCGCCATTATGGACATGCAAAAATCCATACAAGCCCTGTCCTCACAGCAGGCCGCTCCATCAATCCAGCCTTCAGGACCGGGGCCAGCTTTTGACATCGCCCCGGCCCCAGTGTCGCGACTACCGCCGCCTTGGACATCTAGACCCTTGGCGGTAGGGCTCGCAACACCGTCGCTGCCGGTAGCCGACATATCTCCTTCTGCAGTGCCGCCCCGCAAGCTACACACGGATCTCGGGCCAGTCTTGCAGCAGATTCCCCCCGCTGTCACACCATCTCATCTGACGCCGGCAAGAAGCTCCTCCGAAACGCATGACTCCATCGAGATGGAACCTAATCCCTATCCAGTTGAGCAACACCAAACCCCCGGCCAAGTGATGGGCATGTCTCGCCAACCCACACTTGCCCCTGCACAGCTGCCCCTGCCAGCACCTGCACCATACCAACCCTCCCATGTCCCCGTTCATCAAGCCGTGCCATCTGGGGGCTCGGGGGCTCGCGACGCACCAGGCGGTCATCACCCCTTGACCGGCAATGAGGCACCATCCTCCAACTATGTCACTCAGTCAGATTTGGAGGCCCTTGTCCGTCGCCTGTCGAGGAATTCCGAGCCGGACTCCTCAACCCGTCTAACCGGACACGCCCCGTACGCCAATGATATCGCCATCGCACCCTACCCCATCAAGTACAAGCAACCAAACTTTGTGCTCTTCAACGGACGTGAGGGAAACGCCCGTGAACATCTAACAAGGTTTGCAGGCTCCTTGGAGCAGTATGGTACAGGAAGCAGCTTGAAGTTGAGAGAATTCCACAAGTCCCTTACGGGCTTGGCTTACACTTGGTATCACCAGATCCCCGCAGGGACCGTCCACACCTGGGGCGACATGGTCCAGCTGTTCTTAGACAAATTTCATTACGAGACCGAGCGCGTGACTATCGTTGATATTGCTGGCATTCGCCAGAACCAGGGGGAAGACTTGAATAAATATGTGCATCGTTTTCATCTTAAGTGCCTTGAGTGCACAGATTTCAGCAAAGACGAAACGTTGGTTCCCATATGCATCAAAAATATGATTGACGTCTACCGAGTGCATATCGAGAACCTACAGTTAAGGTCATGGGGACACCTCAAGGAGGCAGCCCGACGAACTTACGAGACAGTTGGTCCTGTCAAGTCATGGAAGCCTCGACCGCAAAGTACGCTGTTGGCCTCAGCAGATGCACCTATCACTCAACGTAGCAACGACAACAACAACTATGCAGGCTTCAAGCGTCAGCTTCCAGATGTGAACCAAGGCTCCGACAAGCGAAGGCAACAAAGACCCGCACCTAACTATCCCTGTGACCTGAATACAGTGAAGGAACTCTTGGCCGAATGGGTGGCGCATGACAAAAATTTCCAACTGCCACCAATGCGGACCAATATCACAGACGAAGAAAAGGCCAGGCCCACCTACTGTCCTTTCCATCGAGCCCTTGGCCATCCGCTCAAAGATTGCAATGCACTGCGAACCATCTTTGCAAGGAAGGTAGCGTCGGGCGACCTGCAGCTACGGAAAAATAACGATGTGCGCAAAGATCCCTACCCACCGCATCGCAACAGTAGGGAGCACCAGGCCCTTATGGCTGTCACTGACCATGTCGAGCCTGTAATCCACGAAGCCCCGGCAGAGCCCACACTGACCCTCGTGCCTCCTCCAGCTAAGCAGTCGATGCCTCCCCTTCGACAGATGACGAAGATCAAAAGTTTTTTTGATGAAATGGGGTTTTCACCCGCCGCCCGGACTTACCTTTCCAATTGCCTGCTCGAGGTCACCACCGGCCTCGGTTCCGAATGCTTCGCCGCCCAGGCTGAATTACGTCACATCCCCTCTACGGCCTTAGTCTTCTCGGATGAAGACTCGCCGCCGGTCGAGCATCACAATCGGCCGCTGTTTTTAGAGTGTACTGTTAATGGCACGGGCTTCCGTCGTGCCTTGGTTGATTGCGGCGCCTCGATCAACATCATACCCCTCATCACCCTGCAACAGGCCGGCATTCCCCCAAGGAAAATCATCCGTGACCCCGTCAATATTACCGGCTTTGGACAGGGTCCTCAGTCGACCCTCGGCCATATCACCATCGACCTCATGGTCGGAACTGTCCGTCGCGACACTACTTTTCACGTAATAGACAGCGAGTCTGCCTTTCACCTCCTGCTCGGGAGACCATGGATCCACGACAACAAGGCCGTTCCCTCAACATACCATCAATGTGTGAAGCTGGTAGCCGGTTCTACGGGACATGAGGTAGCAATGACAATCCCTGCAACCAAAGCCCCCTTTGAATGCGCCGAGTCTTATTTCGCCGAGGCCTCCTTCTTCACTAATTTCGCCGAGGATGGGGAGAATGCTACTCATGTACATTCTACCAGGCTGCCGACCTGGGATGAGCTGTGCGGGGACAAGCTTCCCAAGGACAAAACCGGGAGAAGTAACAAGAATAATGGGTCAACCCCACCGCTTCCGCCTGCTGCCACGACCAATTCCCCCCTTCTTCCCCCAAGTCCAAGAAGCAAAAGGCTGAGCCGGCCTTTCGACGTATCGTCAAGGACGGCAAGATCATCTATCAATTATGACGGTATGCAGGGGCTCCAGGCGGTCCCTCCTCAGACCCCCTCGACCCCGACCCCCTTGGAGAGACTGAATGGTGCCGCACGGCCGAGCATTGCCAGCCAGATCCTGACCTCACCCCCGGCGCGGCACCACCTTGCTATGAGGATGGCCCTCGACCTCAGGCTGAAGATATTGAAGAAATCAACCTGGCCGACCCGGGCGAAGAACCGCGGCACACCTACATTGGCACAAAACTCGCCCCCGGCCGAAGAGAGGAATTGGTTTCCCTCCTGCACGAGTATCGTGATGTCTTAGCATGGAGCTACAATGAGATGCCCGGACTGGATCCTGCCTTAGTCACACACCATCTCAACATTGCTACCGGATCCATCCCTAGCCGACAGCACCCGCGGACATTCCGCCCCGAGCTCGAATTGAAAATCAAGCAAGAGATTGAACGCCTCCTGCGCGCAGGCTTCATCGAACCTATCACTCACCCTATTTGGCTGGCTAATGTCGTCCCTGTACAAAAGAAGAATGGCCAAGTCCGCGTCTGTATCGACTTTCGGGACTTGAATAGGGCGTGCCCCAAGGACGAGTTTCCACTACCCAATATCGACATGCTCACGGAGGCCGCCGCCGGATATGAAACTTTATCTTTCATGGATGGGTTCGCAGGTTATAATCAGATTCGCATGAACCCCGACGACAGCGCCAAGACAGCCTTCCGCACTCCTATGGGTAATTTTTGTTGGAAAGTTATGCCTTTCGGCCTCAAGAATGCGGGTGCTACGTATCAAAGGGCTATGACAGCAATATTCCATGACATGATACACCATACTGTGGAAGACTATGTCGACGATCTTATTATCAAATCCAGGAAGGAAAGTGATCACCTCACCGACCTTCAAGCGGTCTTTGATCGTTGCCGCCAGTATAACATGCGGATGAATCCATTGAAATGTGCCTTCGGAGTCTCCTCCGGCAAGTTCCTCGGGTTCTTGGTCAGTCGACAGGGCATCGACGTTGACCCCTCGAAAGCAGCCTCCATCCAAGAAATGCCCCCCCCCAAGAACACAAAGCAACTGAAGAGCTTCCTCGGCAAGGTCTCTTACCTCCGACGCTTCATACCCGCACTGGCCGAGCTCATTACGCCATTTCAACACTTGACGCGTAAAAGCGCACCGTGGAATTGGGGCGCGCCCCAACGGCAAGCATTTGAACAGATTAAGGCGGTCCTCATGTCACCGCAAACCATGGTCGTACCACAACGGGGCATCCCACTCCTACTCTACCTGACTTCCACACCCAGATCCATCGGGGCTTTGCTTGCCCAAGAAGTCGAAGGTGTCGAGCGTCCTGTTTATTACCTCAGTAGAGTGATCAGAGGGCCCGAAGCCAACTACTCCGAGCTCGAGAAACACTGTCTAGCCTTGGTGTACGCCTCACAGAAGTTCAGACATTACTTTCTGGCGCATCAGATCACACTCGTCACCAAGGCTGACCCGCTCCGTTACATGCTTACGCGTCCCGCCCTGTCTGGCCGACTCACACGGTGGTTGCTGCTGTTGGCCGAATTCGGTTTATCTATCAAGAATCCTACAGCTCTGCGGAGCCAAGCACTCGCAGACCTCCTGGCCTTCTTCCCACGCCAACAATGTGAACCGATATCGGATCAACTGCCGGGGGAGGAGACAGCCCTGATCACCGACATCGATGGACTGTGGACGCTTGAATTCGACGGCTCTGCCACTAGCAAAGGCCCCAATGGCACGCCCCTCCGGCAAGGGGGTGCCGGCATAGTCTTGCGGGCACCAGACGGTGTTACCACTTCATTATCCTTCAAACTTGCATTCCCGGTGTCTAACAACGAAGCTGAATACGAGGCACTTGTCATTGGCCTCATGATCGCCGTCAGTATGGGGGCTAAGGCGCTGTGTGTGAAAGGAGATTCAAATCTGGTCATGAAGCAGGCGGACGGGGAGTTCGCGGTCAAAGAACCAGCCTTGGCACCTTATCGTGCCTTGGTGCAACACTTGGAAGGAAGACTCGGTCATGTCCAGTATGAACATCACAATAGGTGCCACAACAGACATGCGGACTGCTTGGCCACGATCGCGTCAAAGATAGAGGTCGATGGTGAACAACGGATGCTAACCATCGTCAAGAGAATGGAACCATGCACAGCACTGAACCTAGTCCCGAGGGACGTTACTGCGGACGATTGGAGGCAACCTATCATCGACAAACTTAAAGCGCCATCTCTTGCTCATGCCTCCACCCTTACAGACTTTTCAATGATGGGAGATGTCTTATACAGGCGGTGTCCCGGAGGCACTCTAGCAAGATGTTTGGCACCGGAAGAGGCAAAACACAAATTACAGCTCGGCCACCAGAAGTGTTGTGGCCTCGACGGTCCCCCTCTGTATCGTCGCCTCCAGCGTATGGGATTATATTGGCCATCCATGGCCAAGGACGCCTCGGATATACAAAAGGATTGTCCCGAGTGCTTGTATGCACCCGACGGTGCCGAAGCTCTTGTCATTGACATCGAGGGTGACTGGCGCCAGCCTTTCATCCAGTATCTATCCCACGGGATTCTACCACCTGACCGCGGCTCAGCACGATCCATCAAGCGCAAGGCAGTCAGGTATTTTGTGACGGAAGGCGAGTTATTTCGCAAGGGATTTTCGGGACGCACCCTGCGATGCTTGCAAGGTGCCCAAGTGGTCAAAGTCATTAACGAAGTACACAATGGTGATTGTGGTGAACATCAAGGCTCCCAGAAGCTGTATGCAGAATTACTAAGATTGGGGTATTATTGGCCGACTATGGAATCCGACTCCATCTCGCATGTCCGACGCTGCCAACCCTGCCAGCGGCACGCCGACAGGATACACTCGCCAGCATCCGACTTGCACATGATCTCAGCACCTTGGCCATTTCATTCTTGGGCCCTCGACCTCATCGGCCCCATCCACCCGCCGTCCAGAAGCCATTCATGGATCATGGTTGCTACTGAACGCTTTACGAAGTGGGTTGAAGCCGTACCTCTGCGGAGAGCCACGGGAGGTGCCGTTTCCAACTTCTTACGCGACGTCATCTGTCGTTTCGGCATCCCTCGATGTATTATATCTGACAATGGCACCCCATTCATTAACCGAGAGGTTCGAGCTCTCATGGAAAGGTACAACATCAGCCATGCCACATCAACTCCCTATTACCCGCAAGGTAATGGTCAAGCTGAAGCGTCCAACAAGACTTTGCTACGAGTATTATCGCGAATGGTGCATGACGCCGACCGGTCGTGGTCCGAACAACTGAATCTGGCACTCTGGGCCTACAGAACATCCATGCACACAGCGACAAAGGCCACGCCTTTCTCTCTCGTCTACGGGGACGAGTGTGTGGTACCTGCCGAGATCGCAGAACCATCGGCTCGACTTTCCCTAAGCAGCAGTCTCGGAGATGAAGAAGCCCGGCTCGCGGCACTTGACGGCCTCGACGAACGACGAGCCACGGCCCTGCGCCGCATGAAGAAGTATCATGAGCAGCTCACGAAAGCTTATGGGAAGACCGTCAAGCCACGTTCGTTTATCGAGGGCGACCTTGTTCTTCAAGCCGCCAAGCATGTGCGGGCCAACATGTCAGCTCCTAAATTCACGCCAAACTGGGAGGGCCCTTTCACGGTGCACGAAGCCCGCACTAATGGCTCGTACCTCCTGCTCAACCACGACGACGGTCAGGTCTCGGCCCCCATCAACGGCCGCTACCTGAAGAAGTATTATGTGTAGTCGCGTCATAGAACGCGCCCTCGTAGCATTTTTGTACATGCGACATTGCTTGCAGACTTGTATTTTTTTGTTGATCTGTGTAGCGTTCTACACTAGTCATGTAATGGTGTTTTGTACCGCGTCCTATCAATACAAAGTCATGCTGTTACCTCAACTTCTGCCCAGCTGGCACTCATTCTCAACCTATGCTTCCTAAGTCACTTTCTACGAGCGGGAATGGGAGAGCATTCACAAGTAACCGAAACAAGCAAGACATTCAAAAAAAAAAGAAGAGAGCAACCGAACATAACATACAATAAGCCGAGACCATCGAAAATATGTACATATACATCAAACGTTTACTAGCCGTCGTTAAGCACTACAACTACGGCAAAGTAACATACAAGCTAGGAAAGTCTAGACAACAGCGATGCAACTGGGTGGGAGCTGAATGCCTGAAGTACCTCCCGCTCCGCTTGTACCTCTGACCATCCAGCATCAAGCTCGGCCTGTCGCCCTAACCGCTCTGACTCTCGCCCGTCCACCTCACCTCGCCGCCTCTGTAGATCGGACAACTGCCTCTGCAAATCGACGAGCTGTCTCTCTATCTCTGCCACCTGCATGTCAATCCCGGCCAACTCTGCCGTGATCTCTGACCGCTCTGCCTCTAATCCTGTGCGGCGCCGCTCCAGCAACATCTCCCGCATAACCACGACTGCACGCCTCTCATCCATATCGTGGCTGACGCTCCTCGATCTAAAGAAATCTGCTAGCCAGTCCAGCTGCATACCTAGCGATGTGAACGGAGCGAACTCTGAAAGCGACCGAGCAACGAACTCTGCAGTCCAACCCGACGACGGCACACTGGCGAACGGCAGCAACCACTCCATAAACCCTGCAGACACCCACATCCGTAGTACTGGGTTCTCTACCACCACGCTCTCGAATGTCTGCGGGAACGCTGCCTTCACCAGTTCTAACCGGCGCACAGTCTCCGCCGGTAGCTGGAGGCCCCCCCAAGCTGCCACATCCACCTGACCGCTCGAGGATCCTCTACTCATCTCTCCGACTGTCGCGCCACTGCCGCCCGCTGCAGAAATCTCCGACATCCCACCCGCCCTCTGCGCCCCAATCGTGGCTGAGTGCATCGCCAGAAGAGTAGCTCCGACCTCAACCACGGACTCCGGCAATGTGTCATGCCGTCGCACCACCACAGCCTGAACCGGTGTCTCTCGCTCACGAATCGAGGCAGCAACAACAGACTCAGGCTCCGCCATTTCGCCACCATCACCTCCCACAACCTGCGTCTCCATGCCTGTCCACCAGTCCTCGTCAATGTCGAACATCACCGTATCGCTCCCCTCTCCGCCGTATAGTGCCCCCACCGTTTCCTCAGTAGCAGGCAATGGGCTCACCCTCCTCGGCACACTGGCCGTCAATAGCTCAACGGCCTCGGTCTCATCACTGTCAACTAATCTGCCGGCCTCGGCTGCCATAGCCTCCTCGCCTGCGATCTCAGTCTCGGCCTCGCTCCCCCCCGCGACCGCCTCTTCCTCGTCCCCCTGGCAAAACCGCTGTCAGTTCACAGATTATGAGCAATATGCAAACCATATTTATACGACAAAAAGAAAGGACAGAAGCAAACCTCAGAGTCTAGCTCCTCTAATACGTCGCGCGGCCTCTTCGCCCCTGATAGGTGTGGGGCTGAGGTACCAGCACTAGCCTGACGCGCTGTCTCCATCATCCCCACTCGCAATGCCGACAAGGGCCCCTTGCCGGCCCCCGGCACCCTCGGCACCTCGGCAATAGGCTCCTCCCCACGGTCCTCCCCGGGAGCAGCGTCCCCCAACTCTACGGCATCCTCCTCCGCCTCCCTCTCCGAGCTCGGAACAGAACTCCCGGTCACCAGTGACAGCATCCCGCACTGCCTCGCGACTGTGGCCGATATCAAACTCAGGGCTCGGTCACATGCGAACACATCTACCTGTCGACGTGTGCCTGACGGCTGTGCCAGCCATCCGGCCCAGCTCCCTCGCAGTCGCTCCCACCAATGCGCATAATCCGCGGTCACCGCCCCTGCCACCTCTGTCCCTGGCTGCCTCCACTCTGTCGTCGGTGCCGGCCACTCGCGGGCTCTGTCATATAGTGTATACCCAAAAGCCGTCGCCACACTCCAAGGGCTGTCATAACCGCATGGGGGCTCTAGATCGTACCCGAACGCCAACGACAGACGGTCCGGGCAATACCTCGCCACATAATAGCAGCACTCGGCGGGCTTCCCGCCATCATCTGTCAATACCGGGAGCCAGCCGGGAAAATACGCGACCAATAGCGCCAGCTGTCCTGGCGCTAGCTCGCCTCTCCTGCTCAGATCTGTCGTCACCTCCTGCACGTGCAGCCATGGCGGCGTACCATATGACGCATGCATCTCCATATAGGGCCGTCGCTCGCATTCCCCCCGTTTGTCTAGAATCTGTGCCAACGGGCACCCCGGCCTCCTGATGCCTGCCCAAGCAAAAGCCCGAGACCCGCTACACCACAACGCCACCTGCCGCGACCTGCCTGGACGGGTCACTGTCCCCATCGTCGGTGACGGGTGTGCGAGTGGGTATCCGTCAGGACGGTACCCTGGAAAGCACTCGTACAGGTACCTCTGCAAGAACATCCAGTCCACGTACGTCGCCACCTGATACCGACCATACGACCGCTTCACGTCATTCACGAACTGATCTAGCCGCGAGTATAACGTGCCCAAGTACACCGGAGCCAAGCCGACCCGCCTTCCCTGCGCCATCCGAATGGCCAAGGGAAACACCCTCGGGGAAATGCCATCCTCAGGTGTCCCCTCAAACACAAACCTGCAAACAACGACCGGCAACATATGTCAGTTTGACGTTTTACAGGGCAAGCAGGACATACGATATATTCACGAATAATCACACGACAGTACAAAATTTACCTCGATAAGAACATCGCCAAAAACGCCACCAACTCGTACCGATCGCTGCCATGATACGGACCCATCACGAACTGGGCAGCATTGCCCAACTTCTGGCCTGTCCTCGCCTGCGGCGTGCCGTAGAACTGGCGCAGCCACCCACCGTACGTCCCCTTCCGGTGCCTCTTCGTCTCCGCCAAAATGTCCAGTAGCTGCGTCTGCAACAACCGCTCCTCCCCGCTCAGCCGGGTCACCCGTGCATCCACCTCCCCGTGTATCGGCAGCCCTGTCAGCATCAACACATCGAGTAACGTCGGCCCGATCTCCCCGAACTCGGTCACGAACGTATGCGACTGCGTGCTCCATCTTGCCAGCAATCGGGTCATCCCTGGCGTATCCCTATATAACTCCAGCCCCCTCGCCGTAACATTGATCGCCGGTAACAGCCCTAGTGCCTGCAACACCTGCGCCCTCACCGGTGTCTCCAACATATGCTCACACCAAAAGTCCCACCCTACCGGCATCGCACTATGGCCCTTGAACATCACCGGCGACCAAGGTATGTCCTCTCTCCCAATCAACAATGCCGGTACATACCTCGGCGACATCACAGGCGCCTCCGCCGGGCTCGGCGCGCGAAGGTAGGGTGACGACAGCCGAGGCTCCTCTCCCATCGACGGACCACCCCACGGTGTCCTGAACGCTCCGTCTGCCACACGAATGGCCAACTCCCTCCACAGCTCACGGTCCGGTACACACGGTACTACTCCCCTCACCCCCAGCAATGTGTTTGTCTTATCTGGCTCCGGATCGTAGGACCTCCTACCGCCATCATCAAAGGTCAATGGCACTGCCGCCTCGACACCCACTGACGGTATGGCCTCATCGACTGGCGGCGCCGGCACAGGTACAGTCATCATATCCCGCGGCGGTCGCGATGTACCCGTCGCGGCCCCTCGCGGCTTCGCCCACATCTTCTGCCGAACTTTTTTCGCTGCTGGCGTCGCTCCGGGCTGTGAGGATGGGACTTGGGCCTGTCGGACACCCTGCGTGACCGACCCCCCGTGACTGGCCGACCCCCCATGTGCGGCCGACCCCTCTCGTGCGGCCGACCCCCCGTGGCTGGCCGACCCCCCATGCGCGGCCGACCCCTCTCGCTGGGCCGACCCCCCTTGCCCGGCCGATCCCCCTCGCTGGGCCGACCCACCCCGTCCGGCCGACCCCCTCGCTCGGCCGACCCCTCTCGTGCGGCCGACCCCCCGTGGCTGGCCGACCCCCTCGCTGGGCCGACCCCCTTGCCCGGCCGACCCCCCTCGCTGGGCCGACCCACCCTGTCCGGCCGACGCCCCTCGCTGGGCCGACCCCCCTCGTGCGGCCGAGCCCCCGTGGCTGGCCGACCCCCCTCCCCTCGCAGAGCCACCAACTGGCCGACCCCCTGGCCCCGACGACCCCTCGCCCAATTCCACCTCTTCTCTCACCATCCCTTTTTCTCTCTTTCTTCTCTCTCTCTCTCTCTCTGACTTGCGTAGGCACAAATGGCGGTGCCTCCGCCCCTGCCCCCCTCCGCTCCTTATATAGGGGTGGGCAATTTTCTTTTCTTTTTCTTTTTATTTTTCTCTTTCTTTCTTTCTTTTTCTATTCTTTCTTTCTTTCTTTTCTTTTTCTTTCTTTTTTCCTTTACTTTACGCTCCCGTCCGCCGGCGCCTCGCCACAGTTTGTCGACCACGCGCCGTCACCGCTATGACCGCAGTGCGCGCCCGCGCGCCACCTCCACGACCTTCGTCGCACGCATTCACATGACAGCTCCGCGACAGGCCCCGTCGCCCGCGTGCCATCTCCTTGAACCGCGTCGCTTGTGCCAACTCATCGCGCTCTTTACAACGCGCGCTCAACGCCAATGGTCACTTGATGCACTACCGCGACGTTCGTCGCCGCGCCCGTGCGCCATTCTCATCATGCGTGCCCCCGGCACCAAGTATAGCTCCGCGACGTTCGTCGCCGCGCCCGTGCGCCATTCTCATCATGCGTGCCCCCGGCACCAAGTATAGCTCCGCGACGTTCGTCGCCGCGCCCGTGCGCCATTCTCATCATGCGTGCCCCCGGCACCAAGTATAGCTCCGCGACGTTCGTCGCCGCGCCCGTGCGCCATCTTCATGATACGTGCCCCCGGCACCAAGTATAGCTCCGCGACGTTCGTCGCCGCGCCCGTGCGTTATTCTCATCATGCGTGCCCCCGGCACCAAGTATATGCTCCGCGACCTTCGTCGCCGCACCCATGCGCCATTCTTATCACATGTGCCCCGGCACAAAGTATTGCTTCGCGACGTTCGTCGCCCCACCACTTTCATGACATGTGCTCCGGCACCATGTATTGTCCCCGCGACAATCGTCGCCATGTCCATGCACCACGACCATGTTACAAGCCTCCGGGCATAACACCCGTTCACCACACCATGCGCCCCCGCCATGGGCATGGAAGACCTTCAACCCACTCTCTAGAGTGTGCGGCATTCTGGAGGCTCCGCTCGTAGTGCTCCTGCACGAGGACCCCTCCCTGCGGCATGGGCTGAGCGCCAGCACGGGCTAGTGCCATCGCCGGCACAATCAACTACGGGATGGGCTCACAACCTTGAAGCCATCGCCGGCACAATCAACTACGGGATGGGCTCACAACCTTGAAGCCATCGCCGGCACAATCAACTACGGGATGGGCTCACAACCTTGAAGCCATCGCCGGCACAATCAACTACGGGATGGGCTCACAACCTTGAAGCCATCGCCGGCACAATCAACTACGGGATGGGCTCACAACCTTGAAGCCATCGCCGGCACAATCAACTACGGGATGGGCTCACAACCTTGAAGCCATCGCCGGCACAATCAAACTACGGGATGGGCTCACAACCTTGAAGCCATCGCCGGCTCAATCAAACTGCTACACGGGCTTAGCGTCATCGCCGGCTCCATTACCAGGAACCTGGCCCCCGCAGCAAGAGGGGCTGTAACCACATCGTTTATGCATGCGACGCCCGCTCGGGTTGCCCCTCCGCGCCCGCCGCACGCAGGGGGCTTATGTTCATACCCTATTCTGGTCGCACCCCAAGACCCGCCAAGGGACCCACTTTGCACGACACATCACCCAGTCAGCGGTCAACTTTTCAACGCTCGAGGGCCGGTCAAAGCAACGCATGCTCAAGTCACGTGAACCATTCGTGAAGCGACTTCGGCGTGCCTTCCACCCCAAGGGGTCGGCCACCCCAAGGGGTCGGCCTCCCCAAGGGTCGGCCTCCCTCGGGGTCGGCCTCCCTCTAGGGTCGGCCTCCCCAAGGGGTCGGCCACCCTGGGGGGTCGGCCACCCCGAGGGGTCGGCCTCCCTCTAGGGTCGGCCTCCCCCAAGGGGTCGGCCACCCTCGGGGGGTCGGCCTCCCTCTAGGCTCGGCCTCCCCAAGCGTCGGCCTCCCTTGGGGGTCGGCCACCCCATGGGGGTCGGCCACCTGCCTTGAACACCGACGCCGTCACCTTTGACCCCACCCCATTGTCACGACGACCGTCGCTCGCGGCCGCACTCCGCCATAGTCGCGACAACCGTCGCTCTCGGCCGTGCCCCTTCGTCGCGATGACCGTCGCTCGTAGTCTCGATGACCGTCACTTGTGGCCGCTCTGTCGCCATGACAACCGTCGCTCACGGTCGCGCGCCATCCACGCAACGACCCTCGTCGCTCGGAGATCACTCTGCGACCCTCGTCGCCCGCACTCAACCGCGCCCATGCGCTGCAATCATGTTATATGCTCACGGGATAGGCTACTCCTCCAGGACACTATCTCCGGGGGGTGCCTGCTTCGGCCTACGTGCTCTGGCACTGGGGGCTCGCGTCGGCACCTGGCCTATGACCCCCGGGTCACTCGGAGACGGGAGTAGGTCTTCAAGGGCATCTTGCCTAGTCCACCTGGCAGCTGGGCGTCGGGTCTTCCCCACCGCTGCCAGGACTGTGGGATTCAGTAAGGGCTTGGACTCAGGCTGGGCAACGGGCCTCTGACCATGCTACCGCGGCATGATCAGAGTCCTCAGCAGGAGAGACTGTTGCAAGGGCAGTGCAGTGCACGAACTTAGGAACCGGACAGTCCAACGAAGGGTCAGTGCGTTGGCCCCCTGGTGACGTGTCCAGTTCCCAGGGGGCACACATGTCAACTTATGACACATGCACATTTTTGCCTATAAATAGTGGACTTTGGAGCTTTTTCAAGGAT
>JAVXUP010003731.1:0-55405 GCA_033070095.1 Escallonia herrerae | reverse complement strand
TAATAACCTTTCAAAACAATGACCAGGGAACTTGGCATCAGCCACTGAAGCTACTAATTTTCCTGCTAGATAGAAAATATCATCGAAAAAATAATAATCTATAGATATGGTTATCACCTGTCGGGGGCAGGTACACGATGGTGTAAAAGTGCCCCCACCCCCAAAAACGCCTCCTACCCCACCCCAAGAGAAAAAGGAAATAACCATATATATAATTACAAATGGATAGGAATGTTCAATCTCTAAAAACAAACATTGGACCTGCTCCCATTCTCTCTCTCTCTCTCTCTCTCTCTCTCTCTCCCTCCCTCCCTCCCCCTCCCCCTCCCTCTCCCTCATATATCTGAGCGCTCTACTTCTCTCTCCTCTCACCTCTCTTTCCATTGCTTTTCTGTCATCGTTCCTCACTTTCCTCTTTCCTCTCCCTCCCCTCGGTTCACTACCCCTCCTCTCTTCTCTCTCTCATACCCACTTTTCTCTCCCTGCTCCCATATCTCCACTCATATTTCTCTATCCTCTCCCCATCCACCCTACCCCCTGAAGTTTGCACCCCTGCCATCTTCACTTGGAAGTAAAACAACACCACATCGCCACTCCTACTGTAGGAGTCTTTAGAGACACGATCAAAAACTTCAAGGATGGATTTCACTTTTTTGAGTTTTTCCTTTTCTGGGCCACGTTCTTTCTTATTCATGATCTGATGCATGCAACTAGGCGAACCACGCGGCAGGCAGATGAGCAGGCTATGTATGACTAGGCACGGGGGGTAGACGAGTAGGTTGACATCCAGGCAGTAGGACAAGAGACTAGGCGGACACCTAGGACGACGATGCAGACCGTGTCTGTAATCTAAAAGGCACCTTCATGCCTAGCAATGGATATGGTGAATTAGAAAAGGTACAAAAGCGAACCCTGGGGATACTAGAGGTGGTCCAGAGAGCTGGGCCCTCGGGGTACAAAAACTGTGAAACCGAGGACGCTGGGCCCCGTTGGGTTTTTTTTTTTTTTGTTGGGGGGGGGGGGGGGAATGTGAATGTGGGATCCCACATTCACTGTATACTGAATGGATATCCCGCGCTTGCAATCTCCAAGAAACAACCAGCGCTATGTTGGCTATACATAAACCTACCAATGAACCCAGATAGCCCTACGGTACGAGGCAATGTCCTGCAATGGGGCAGTGAATCAGGATAATTAGAACTTACAACTAGCATATAGGAAAACTTACCTACCAAACAGAAATGGATATAAATGACCATCCAGGAAAAAAAAGGATACAGGCTAGTCCATAGCTGAGACGCTACAAATTATCATCAATGCCTTACGAGAACTGAGATTATTAATACCCTTGGAAGATGGAAATGCCATTTTTGCTAGCATGAGATGATTGCACAACTGCACCCACATTTTGAGATGAATCTCCAACTGAGCTCCTTGTTATTTCATCATGGATAGGAGGAGCTTCAGAAACTGCTGTGCTTGATGCCTCAGGAACAACAGGGAGGCTTCCACTTGATGACACGTTATCACTAGCCAAAGATCTTCCGTCTTCTGCAGGGAAGAATGTAACTATTTCCTGTCCACCAAAGTCGCTAGATGCAGGTTCCGCTGCGGCAGGACAAGAAATGATATCTGCCTTAGTTTTTACTCCACCGGTTGAATTGGAACGTGCACATGATGCAACACAAAAGAAAAAAGATAGGAAATAGTACATTGAAATGCTACAAGCCTGATTCCAAATGCAAGTCCCTTGAAGAGTAACATGATGAAGAAGCATGTGTCTACTACAATGATGCAGGTGCAGCTTTAGATAATAAAAACATAGAAGAACCCTAATCCCAGAAGTTCGGATTCATTTGAAGTTCATACTGGTGGAGGTTGATTTGTACTGCAAATTTTACGATAAGGGGAGTTGGGTAAATAGCTAATAAGGATCTATAATTTGGACTAGGGTTCCTAGTGTTTACATGGTCTGAATTTATGACATAACTATTTTCTTAAGTGCAACTGTAACATTCAGTGGAGTAAAAAATCAAGTTACTGCCAATATATATTCTACAAAGGTTAAGCAAACAAGATGCCTTAGAAATTACATCAAATGAATTCTATTTTCCTTCAGGTTTTTCTGATAACAGAAAGTATTGAAAGGCAAATTCCAAGTTAATCCAAGCATCACCTAAGTTCCTAAAAACTTTAGGCCAGCAACAGAATTGATGAGGTGATTAAAGAAACGCAGCCACATATGAAGCAGTGATTCAACCTGCATGCATTTCTTCATCCATTACACTTCCCTAAGAAGAAAATGCACGTGGCTTTAGTTTACTACTTTAGTTATTTACATGCAAAAAATAGAATGCATTTGCTTACATTAAGCAAAGTTGTACTTTGTGGTATTATATTCAAGAAAATTCTGAACTACATTGCATTAGTGGAGCCTACTTTCTGGCAAATATTTGGGATGAATTGAGGTTTTGGCCTCTAGAATTGCGTATGTCGAGTTCTAGATAACAGCGCCATTCCTTTAAATCAAATAGTGGTCGGATTAGGACTATCTATCAGTTGAATACAAGATGATGTAAATTGACTCCGGGACAGCTTTGTCTTAATTGCCTTTTTTGGTTATGACAAGCCAAGGAAGGTGAAGCATACTTGTATATAAACTATAAGACAGTTTGTGATAGTGACGCATACCCGCATACCCTTACTTTTTCTTAAAGTCTACTTTCCATACGTGCATCCTTTGGCTCAATCTCTATACCCTTCAATTTTCATGTTTGGTTACATTACAGATATTGGTAGAATTGATAGGAAATAGACTTTACACGTGAATAACTACAGTTTCTATATAAAACATAATCCAACAGGAAAAACGACAAATAAAAAGAGAAACATCAGAAACTAGCTAACCAGAAAAATCAGTGAAACATTGAGTTATAAAGGAAGTAGTCTCAGCAAAATAAGCAGCAGCATCATTCAAAGCTGGTACAGCAGTAAATAGTGGGGAAATAAGGCCATCACTTCTCAAAGAATCTTGGTTTGCCTGAACAAGGAAACAACAAAGGATTCAGGTTAAGAAGCGTACCACTATTTTTAGGGAAAAACAGGACAACTTTCCAATAGAAAGCAGGAACACACATACATACGCCAATTTAACTGCACCGTAATACATGCCTGTACATTCAAGAAGAAATAAGAAGCAGATGTACAAATACCTTTAAAAATAGGACTAACTATCTTTGTTTAAAAGCCATCGGTGATTGCTTAATCTACGACTTCTACCACTAGACGCGTGAGAGGTAACATTTCTGCATGTAAGATCAGCTCTCTTGTAGCGATTTTAGCAATAACGATACCACGACTGAATAGCCATGTTCTTTTTTTAAACAGCATTATGTCATCCGACATTATTACCTTATTTTTTTGTGCATTTGAAGTGAAAAGAACAGGAGCGAGAAACCTATATCTGGTTTCTCAATTCTGTTCTAGGGCCAAAGAGGCCGCACGTAGTACAAATGAACTTTTTGTTGTTTGCCTACGACATTCCTCTAGACAGATGATTTGCATCCATCACTTGCGTACGTAAGTGCTTTCTTTTTTATCAGTAGTCAAAAGATTTGAACTTCAGCCTTTCAGATTGTTTTCTTATTCACAGTTACATTTAAAAGGTTCTAAATGTTAAAAAAAAAACATGAAGATAAATGAGGCTACATGACATTTATATCTCAAAGAAAAGCCACTATACAACCATGATAATTCCCGCTTTTTTTCCTATGAAAAGAAAGAAAAGGTGTGACATAAGGAGGATTGCTTCCGGTAAAGAGCTCCTTCAAAGGAAGAAAGCTCAAGTATACCACAATAGAGAAGAATAATACCACGAATGGTGTGCTTGATTCTCCACTCTTAGAATTCCCAGCATCCATAAGCTGACTGCTTTGAAACATATATTGCAACCAAGTTGAACCCTATTCAATGATGAGAGAAAAAGAACAAGAAGAAGAAAGGGGAAAGTAAAAATGGGTTCGAGAAAAGAAGTCCAATGAGAAAGATGAAAAAACATTCACTAATGATAGTATTTATATAATAGAACCACACATGTGTAGATTGTAAAATCTGCTTTCTAATATCTTTAAAAAGTGGATAGCATCCAAGCAAAGCAATAGATAGAACAAATGACACATATAACAAATGGCGAATAATGACCACACAAAGCCTCAATGGTACCAGAGTAATGTTTTGGCTATAA
Source organism: Escallonia herrerae (assembly GCA_033070095.1). Taxonomy (NCBI): domain Eukaryota; kingdom Viridiplantae; phylum Streptophyta; class Magnoliopsida; order Escalloniales; family Escalloniaceae; genus Escallonia; species Escallonia herrerae. The sequence continues at coordinate 51,162 of JAVXUP010003731.1, read as the reverse complement.
CCTGCCCCATGATTTCCAAATGCATCTCAGTATGTTTAAAAGCCGTACTAGAGACGCTTAGGGATTACCCAAACAAGAGTACCTTTTAGTTCCATAATTAAACAGATAACAGTAAACAGCTGACAGCTATTGGTAACCGTCGCAAGCACAAAAACTAAGTCTGGTAAAACGAGACAAAAACCACATAAGGAAGATTTATGTGCACACAAAACGAAAAAGAACAACCTTGAAATAGACAGTGATATACAATATTACCGTTAATATTCATCAAAGGTCTATGAACCTTTTGCCAACCCTACATTTTCGTTCTGTAAAATACAGAAGAATGAATAAATTGACATTTATTAGTTCCTAAAAAGAAGCTGAGCACGAAGAAACTATTGGAAGGATCAGCCAGTAGATCTTCAGCTAAAGTAAACTGCAGTAAAATTGCTACATTCCTCAACCATTAGCTACGTGCTCCGTCAAACCTTCCATAAAATAGCAAAACAGGATAATCCACAAATTATTTTTTGCTGTCAGGGCATTAGATGAATTTTGCCGAATGGTGATTGTTCAATGTACTGAGTTTTTTACTGGGCTGCGAATTTGAATCAATTAACACATAAATGAGCACAGACTTGAAATAAAATCATTCACGAAAAAAATATCTCCCCATTACCATAAATTGCGTACATAATTTTTGGTTCTTGAAGCACCACAAAAAAAAATTAGAGCTGAATAAGATGAAAATTCACATACCCATGTCCAATTTTCAATTACAAGTAATTCAACAAAGACTGATAGAGTACAATTATATAAGGGACAGCCCTAGGTCAACGTAAATTTTCAATTAAGCTAAAATCAAATTAAGGAATCATCACTAAGACTTCAAATACAGTGATCTCTGAATAATATACCTGAAAATTTCAACTCGGAAGGGATCTTGAGGGGAGGCAATTTTTACGTCCGAAAAAGGAAAAAGAAGAAAGGAGTCGTTTGTTTTTTGTTTTTTGGCGGCAGCAGATAAAGAGATCTTAACTGCTTTTTCTTTGTTAGGAAAATGTTGCATTGTTGACTATTCTCACTTTCTTTCCTCCGGTAGGGAGCCCAAAAAAATCTAATTTCACGCTTTATATGTTTTTCTATGTCGTCATTTTGTCGCTAAAAAGACATTAACTTTAAAAAAATACAGTAAAATTCTAGGGACAACGAAGGTTTAGAAAATCATATAAATATAAATGATATGAAAATAGATATTTTCTCCGGTCAATATACTTTTATAACAATAAATAAAATATTTTTAAGTCATCTTATCTAGTTATCTAGTTCTTGAATAGATATATATTCTCCTCTCTCGTCACATGATTTTAAAGTAATTTCTATTTGAAAATATTTAACTATATTTTTTCCTTTTTTTATAATTTTCAAACTTTAAATTCCTAAAATCTATTGTGCTGGTTACTCTCAAAGTATTGGCACGTATTTTTTTTTCTTTTTATCAATGTATAATTAGAAACTAAATGAATATTTAAGGAATTATCTCTATAAATCATTTTTCATTAAAATAATACTTTCCAAAGTTTCATACATGAATGCTTAATCATTGTTTAAACCTTAATGACTCATTACATGATCCCATTACTGGTGAATGTCTTCCCCATAGGGACTACTCAAGTACATACTTTACATATCACAGATAAGGTTATACCATCTCATATCCATCGTGGAATATCACAATTTTCTCTCCTTATGTCTTAGCTCGAGATTTGGGATTTACCCGGGCTTGCTTTCTCGCTTTACTTAACTATCAACAACCCGACTAAATAGCTTAGGTCGAGCTTTCGAGAGTCGGCTTTGATATCATCAGTAACGATTCGAATTTTCAGATAGATCCAAACATGTTAATTTTAAATTTTCAAATATCGTAAATACTTTTAAGGATTAATTACAGCTATGTCCCCGAAGTTAGAATAAAATTACAGGCGTGTTTATTAGTTTACGAAAATAACACTTATGTTTTGACCAATTGGAATGCAAAAATACATAATGATTTGGACAAAATGACTTATTGCACATGACTTGACTCTAATTCCACCCTTTGATTTGGGCTGTAAATGAATAGAGTTGTTCACGAACAGCTCGTTGTTCGTTCTTTCAAAAACTAGTTCATGTTCGTTCATATAATAAGTGAACCGAACACGAACACAATTTTAGGTCTCGTTTATTAAACGAGCCGAGTTTGAACATGGTGATGTTTGTTTATTAATTTTCATGAACAAGAGGGCTCGTTTACTTAACGAGCCAAACACGAGCCGAGCCTTATAAACGAATATGTGTTCGTTTACTCATTAAACAATACAATATATACACAAAATATCTGTGTTGGGATGGGACGTGTAAGCATGTGGATCAAATGCTCTGTCTCTCTCTCTCACCAAATTCTTTCTCATCTCATTAGAGACTGTGCCCCCCCTTTCATCAGTTCCAGGTAGTTATCAACACCGCCCACGCCACTGGCCAGATCACAACCCATGCAGCCTGCCTCCTCCTTTACTTAGATACTCAAACAGTCAAAACAACCTATGCCCCCTCTCTCATCACACAAGCACATCGCCGGCAAGAGCACCCCCCACACGGCCAGCCAGAGCATCGCCACACCGCCGGCCAGACCACTGGCCACACAGCAACCATTGAAAATAGCAGATCTGAAGTCGGATCTCCAATTCCATTCAATATCATATGTTCGACAGAGGGTCTCAATCTTTACGGTGGTCAAAATTGGTTTCAGGTCAGTATATTTGTGGTTCAATCTCGAGTTCTTGAACAGATTTTGAAGCTCGGTTTGCATATTTAGACGAACGAGCCGAGCCCGAGTTTTGTAGGGACGAACTCGAGCCAAGTTCAAACATCAGCATTCGTGCTCTTAGAGAGCACGAGCCGAGCCCAGACGTATTTGAAAATATACGAACCAAGTTCGAACACACCCTTATTCGGTTCGAACTCAATTCGTATACAGCCAGCCCTACCTTTGATTGTGTTTAGACTTCTCTCTCGCCTACGCCATCAACAACCTCTCAACCCATCTTTCTCCCTAAACCCTTTTTCCATCGACAAGCACATCGCCTTGGTCAGAATCTTCATCCTCCTTGCCTCACTCGCGGGCTTCCTCAGTTCAAACTGAAAGAAGCAGTCCATATTCGGCTTTTACCTTTGCTTCATGGACATCCTCATCCTTCTATTCTTGATCTTCCTCATGCTTGCTTTATTGTCGATGTTTGGCTTTTGAAAAAACAGATGAAAGGAAAAATGGAAGATCCAATTACAATTTGTTTTCTTGATAATTTCCTTACGTGATAATCGGGTTTTTAGTACATGAAAAGCATGAGGAAGCCGAAATCTATATTGTCTAGTTAGGCTCAATATATTCAAGGTAGGGTGAGGGAGGGGTGGCAGCGTTAAGGCGGCGGCAGGGTGGGTGGAATGAGGGGCAGTAGCTGTTAGAGAATTTACAAATTAGATTTAAAACCCTAATTTGGAGAGAGAGAATTAGGGTTTGAAACCCTAATATGGGAATTAAATTACAAACCTTAATTTTCTAAATTAGGATATTAAATCTTTATACAATGCATATATTATATATGGTATAAGGGTACTATTAGGATTTAGAAAATATGCAGTGATGATATCAGCCAAAAAGAATTTTTTTTAAAGGATCAATGACGGATAGACATGGTTAATACCTTTTTCAAAGTCATTGGTCACAGTCTGTTACTTTTTGAAATCTAGTATCCTTAAATGCAATTCACCCGAATCTGAGGACATGAGTGTAATTAACCCTACTTTTAAAGATTGAGCAAAGCATTTCATACACCATGAAACTTCCAATCTAACATCACTTCTAGCTAAATTCCTTAGTAACCAACTTTTGTATAAGTGCAATAAAATATAACAAAGGCTACTTTAGCCATCTTTTCCAATCTATTCAACAACGAATATTCAAGAAAAAATCGTTCATTATAAAGTTTTTTACATAGTCATCCCTTATGAACATTTGCACAACTTTAAAACACATCGATACCTTGAAAGTTGGGAGTGAGCACAAAGCAAATAAAGACAAACATACGCACTCATCCAGAGAATACAAAACACATTATATCGATTAGAGTACTTGGAGTTCATAAAATGCGATACCAATGTACATGGCGAATACCAAAACCGATGTTGCTAACTTTCAGTTCAAAAATCATATTTTAGCAGCAAGATCAAGTAGCTTGTACAAGTGGATATAATATAATGTCAAAGCAACACATTTCTGTAGGTAACTACATTTGTAGTGCGTCAAAAGGTTTTATTATGTTCAAAACGATATGTAATTAAGTTTGATAATAAGTTTAATAATACTTATGATAAGTTCAAAACATCTTTAAATAGATCAAATATCACAATCCAAACAGTCAATTAGTACAAACACAAAAATCATGGGAGCCAATAGAAAATGTGTTGCACGTCATGGCACATGAGACAATGTTTATACAAATTAAAATCATGATCTCTAGCTCAGTAGCTCATCCCCCTGGGCTACTCACATTTCAATTTACATGGGTCATTCAGAAACAGATAAGTCATATTCATATGGCATGACTTATAATTCTGTGTATTCAATAAATCTGATAACACCAAGGGGTTGAAGTCAACAAAGTCATTTTCACTCACATGATTCTACACAAAGTAGTTCTATCCAAGGCAAATGTCAAAAAAGAAATATACATATTCTCTTAAAACTAAAAAAAATAACAGATGAAGAGGAGTTTTGTTAAAGTTTTCATAATGTCTAAGGCCCTGTTTGTTTCACGGAAATCGTTTTCCGGAAAAGGTTTTTCGGGGTTTGGTACATGCATAAGATTTTTCAATGGAAAATGATTTCCAATCAACTTATTTTGAAGAACAAAATTTCGGAAAATCACTTACCGTTTAAAACTCGGTAAGTCATTTTTCGGACCACTAAACACACATACCTACACACTCACACACACCCCCCCCCCCACACACACACACTCACTCTTACACACACACACACACTCTCTCTCTCTCTCTCTCACACACACACACTCTCTCTCACACACACACCCCCCACACACACTCTCACACACACCCACCCACCCACACCCACACCCACACCCACACACCCACCCACACCCACACACACCCCTTATACATAAACACACATATATGCCCAAACAGAGAAAATAGTGAAAAACATATCTTTTTTTGTTATAGATATTTGTATCATCGCATGACACCCAAATAGCAAAAAATAAAAATTATGAAAATATTTTCAGGAACTGCTATTTTTGGAAAGCATATTCCGGAAAAGCATTTTCCGGAAAGCGTTTTTCGTGAAACATTTTCCGTGAAAACAAACAGGCCTGAGATTATCAAAAATTGATAAGAAACGAGTAAAATAGAGCAAGTCAAACTACAGTGATTGGGAGTTTTAAAAATAACTTTTGCACTGACATAACTTTTAAAATCAATTTTGACCCAAAAATAGAAGGTTGCTGATAAAACAAAAAACTATAAAGTTAAAGAGGACTATTTAAAGATGGAAAAATGTCTAGATTCATAATTAACTAATGAGAAATAAGAACAATAAAGTAAATCGAAGTGCTCTGATTTGCGGTGTCAAGAGCAGAAAAATCTGCACTAACGAATAACCTTCAAAGTTAATTGTGAAAATAAACAAAAGGATTCAGATAAAACTTAAAACCACAAATGTAAAGAAGATACTTTAAGAATTTCAGATTGTCTGAGATCATCTAAAACCGATGATAAATAAAGAATAGATCAAGTCAAAGTTGTTGACTTCAATTGTCAAAAACACAAGCATTAAAAATATTCAAATCTGTTTTGATGATTAATCATTTGGACTCTGGATAAACGCATAATTAGACAAAGAACAAAGAAAGTACGTACCACTTAGGGTTTTCAAATGTATAATAACATTAAAATTAGACAAACAACAAAGAAAATACAAACTCTTGAAGTTACTATAGATACTAGCAACAAAAAGATAAGGAATCAACATCAATAATCGAAAGCACAAAGGAAAAATAATCAATTTATCGTAATGATAAAAAATGTTATCAACGTTCTAGAGGGTCAATGAATTCCTTACAATCGTTAAATCAATTGAGACAAAAGTAATTCAAATGTGACAATCAAACCCTTACCAATCAAAATTTAGAAAAGATCAATACAAATATGATTGCTGCAACATGACATAATGTAACAAACTATCGCTAGAATTGTAGTTCTAATTCACAAACTTTCCAATAATCAGATTTTAAATTGGGTAAACGCAAGAGAAAACCCTTACCTCAAAGTACAGTATTCACTCGCACGTGATCGAATTAAAAAGTGATGTTGTATCTCTTCACCGGAGAAAAAAGAAATACTCTAGCCAGTTGATTTTTCTTTATTTTCCAGTATCATGCCTACTACGGCTCCGTTCATGCCGCACCCATTCTTTTTCGGCTCATCTAGCTCAAGGCTCTCTGTCTCTATTTTATAACGTTACTCTCTTTGTAATGACCCGAACTTCCAGAGCTTTAATACCCGAAACTCCCGGAGCCTTACAAACACTCACTCGTTCAATTCGAATAACCAAATTCATAAAAACCTTGATTCGAATAACTAACATTCAACACTTATATCAGAGCTTCTAACCAATATCCCTCAAATTCATTGATACATATGGTGTTAAATAAAAAGAGATTAAGCTCTCTACAGGGCGAGTTAAACGTTAGTTACCCACGCAGGGATTCTAATGATTAGTACTAACTTGACTCAATTTTCCCTCACTTAGCGCTAGTCCATACTTAAGCAAACTATTGTTAGTTAACACTTGAGGTGGATCCAGGAAATGCAACCGGGGGACCAAAAAAGGTCATAAAAGATATTATGTTAAGTGCCAAATAGATTGCTCAATTTGACTAGTAATCTTATAATTTTTCTATTTATAGTAATTTATTTAAGCTGCTAAGATTAGTTAACAACAATTACTAATTGTATTGAGGACCCTCCGTCCCACATAATTTGATCAACTTTTTTTTTCGCAGATTAAGGATTTAAATGATATATTGTGTATTTTTCATTCTACCCTTTAGAGAGGGGAGGGAAAGAAAGTGGGTCATGAGAGAGAAAATGGGTTAGTGGAGTGTTAAATGTGAAGAGAGAAATGAATTAAAAAATATAAGAAAGTGGGCTAGGAGAGAGAAACTGAGTTGATGTAAATTTAAATGTGAAAAGAAATATAGAATAAAAAAAGTACAAAAAGGATAAAAATGTAAAAATACTTACAAATTCTTTCTTAATTTAGAAATGAGTAATTTTTATGGGACGACCAGAAAAGAAAGTTGATTAGGGTATAAGTTAAAATACTGTAAGAATTTAAAATAAGAAAAATAAGCAATCTTGATCTATTCGTATTTCTTTGTACTCTGAAGATATGAAATCTGAAATTTAGAATAATGAGGATGGAGTAAGGGAACGGGATAAACAGAGATTATGACGGTCGATGACACAAAAACTCGAAAACATAAATATATTAAATATGATTACCCATTATTCAAAAATTAAAAAAGAATTTTTCAAAATTGGGGGGGGGGGGGGTCATGGGGGTGCTCCGCCCATGGTTATCACGTGCGGAAGGGATGTCAAACTAGAGTGAGTTTTTGAGAGTCCAGCAAAGTTGATCAAGGATTAAAAGAATGTGATTCAAATGATTTTACATTTAAGTGACCAACTAACAGTTTCAAAAAGGACTTTAAATAAAAATAAGAGCATCTCAATATAAATATAGGGAAGAATATCAACTCAATCCTTCAAAATGTTTAGATATTTCAAAACATTTCAGATACAGTAAAACAAAACATATGACATTGAATAGGAGCTGTACAGATTAGGAAAGCCACCTCGGCAATGCTCCGATACACTCTACGTATGCATATATACACTAACTAGTTCATTTAAAAACTAGTTTCAACCCAACAAAACAGACCGTCCTTATAACACCAAAATACAGATCATCATTATAACGCATCAGTTTTACTATCTCATGCTAATGTTCAGAAGAAATAAACACAATTCAAAATGTTGTACAGTGATCGAATCGCTAAAATAGATGAGCACTAAAAGACTGACGCTTAAGGTTCAAGTTAGAGTTTCATAGACAGTTCCCAAACATTTTTAATGACAATCGAATTGCTTATCTTGGTCTGAAGTTAAGCTACATTCTCAACCGAAAGGCAGAGATCCTCAGAAATGACCTAAGTTGGGGCATCGTAATTCTTACCACATTACAATCCAGTAAGACCAATATTAATTACTTATATGGTATTCAATTCTACTCTCAATATAACCCAATTCATAGCAGTTCCCACGAATGGCCAAAACTAGTTAGAAATCCTATCACAACCCCCAAAGCCTAACCGCATCTCAAAATTTACAATAAAAATCTCATAAAATGCTTTTATAACTTAAAATAGTATTACAAGTTAAAATATGAATTATCTGAACTTTTAAACATTTTTTAATAAAAACAATCTTCTTAAATACTAGAAAAGCTCAAAAATAGCCATTAATACTTCTAGCTCAAATCAAAGTCCCATAATCTTGTTAATAGCTTTACAATGTATGAGCTGCCGTGCACACTTGATGCGTGTGCGATGAAATCATTGTATAACTCTTTATCACTTTTTACACGATATTTACTCATTACCGGTGTCATCAAATGAGTAAAAAAAGTCTTTAGATTTTGAATACAAATGAACGAAGAAATATCAATATTAGTGATCAATCTGATAATATTTGTCATAAAAATTAACTAAAAAGCCGTGTTTACAATTGAAAAAAATAATATTCATAACATTGGAGATTAATTTTGATATCTAATAATAAAAACGAACTTATAGAAGCCATCACATAACTTTGAATAGATTTATTCCTTTGTCGCAGCAATATAAATGCATTTCTCAATATTCACCCTTCTCTCATTTATCACAAATAAAATCACGACTATATGAATGATGTACTTTACGACAATAAATAAAAATAAATAAATACACAGACATGTGAATTAAGAATCTGATAGTGTAACAATAAATCTATAAATAACCTCAAATTTCAACATTTTTAAATTTCAAAAACAAAATCCCCAAATTGCATAGTTCTGTTGCGAACCATCAGTGCGGCACCGAGTCTTCATCATCAAACACAAAAAATGAAATCTCAAAATCACAAGCTGCATGTAGATGCGGCGCGTGTGTGACCCATTGCACATATATTCAGATCATAGGACTTCATCTTCTGGGTGGAGACGGCGGCGGTTCCAAAAAGATTAGTGCCAAACACGTCGTCGTCAATGACGTACGGGTCACTGACTCGCTAGTGATGATCTTGCCGTGCGCCGGGCTGGGAGTCCCCTCCTCCAGTGCAAGGCGATCGGCAAGCAGAGAAGAGGCGGCGAAGGCGCTCCGAGATCAGGTCCACGTTAGGCAAGCATCGAGCGGTGAGTAGAGGCACGACCTTGATGGCAAGAAGAATGGAGAGATGTGAATAAGGCCCATTTGGTGAACTAGAGATTGAGAAGAATACATGAGAAATTTGTATATATAAATTTAACGAAAAAAATACAACAGGAAGAAAATACATGAGAATTTGAGGCCGACCTCACTGGTGAGTTGAATAGGAAGAATTCCTGTTTCTCTGTGATTGATTATATTTTGAGGGAGAAGAAGAAATGCAGAAAATGGGTAGTTATATGTGTTTTGTAACTGGTGGTCTGTGAGTTGTAACTGGTGGTCTGTGAGTGGGTCTTTGTAACTCATGATTTGTGGAGTGTGTGAAGAGTGGGTAGTGTTATTTTACGACTTTATCCACGATATAGACATATATCAACATTAGAATCACTCTCAATGTAACACCAAAAGGGTACGACACCAAAAAATGTCTTCTTATTATAAGTAGTATAGATAAGAAAATTAATGAAATTAAAAAAAAAAACATCAAAACCATTTTATAATAATTCGTTTAGCTAATTCAAATACGTAAAGGATAAAGGCACCAAATCAACTCTAAAGTTTACAAAACTGAAACTTCTTTATATGATAAAAATGTCAATGTAATTTCCCAAAATATAATAAGAATTTTAAGACTCCAAATAAATATTTAAAAAATTGAAATTACAAAAATCATTAAAAATACTAAACGATTCCAGAAAAATCTGAAATTTTACCAGTAATTCTAATACTACCCTAAGAAACTTTATACAAAATTTCAGCAATTTATAACAATTGCATGATATTCTACAGCCACGCCTTGACTGCACAAACTCATTTTCCCACTTCATCCTCTTCCTCTCCCTACTGTGCAATACACCCACACTTTGCTAGAAAATACACACCCACAATACACACACAGAAGCACACATTACACACCCACATTACACATTACACCACTTATAAAACTACACTGCACACTTAATACCCATCATTTACACACCCCCTATGCACACACTACACCTAATATGACAGCCGTGCAGCACCCTTTTCTTCCTCATTACACACACAGAAGCACACCCTCATTAAATACAAACCAACCTCTCATGCCCACTTACCTTTCCGTTCCTTTCACACACACAACACATCACACATAAACACTTTCAAACAGTCCACTCATGGCAGCACCACTTCCATTTTTTCTTTTCTTCTTCATCCTTCTTCACACACACTTACACCCTACTGGCTGCACCTTCTCCTCTCTCATTTCACCACTACACAAACTTGTTCACACACCAACACACACCCCACACCCCCCAATGGTATCATGCTCCCATTTATTATCCCTTGCTCTCTTTTTTTCTCCTTCTCGGAGATTTTCTCACTCTTGTGTTTGACAATTAAATTTTAAAGTTCTCCATTATATGTTTGTCTTCTTGTCAACGAATTGGAGCACTACACCTCCCATGCATGAAATCAATTCACAAGACTCATGATAAATGACAATACCGTTTGGGGTTAAACGGGGCAGTATGTACTCCATCCCCCCACCCCCCACCCACACCCACACACACACATTCTCACACATGACCCACCCGACCAAGCCTTGGCATGCTTTAGTGCATTTTCCACATTTGTAACTTTTTCATTCATTTTGCAAGTTTCCATGTACGTCATACCCATGTATCAAGGCATGTTGCCTATCCTTCGTTATCAATGAATTTACATTTTCCAGACTTAAATTTTCAAGCTACATTGCTCTTGCACAAGTCTATTGACATCACCCTTCATGCCATCACCCACTCCCTTGGGGGCTTCACCCCTTCCCAACCCCTTCGGCCTCACATTGCAACAACTTGGTACATGGTGCGCGGGGTGGCTCGAGCTGTGCTACTATGGTCGTATCATCATCCTTCATTCACTTTTCTTGACACCTACAAAAAATATTTCATTTTTTTCAGCGACCTCCCTTTGCATCCTTGCTCGAGCTCAAAAAAAATATTCAACAATTAGAAAATTTTCATCTTCCTCACATACTCCCCACATTCATGCTCTCATCTCTCCCTCTCACCTTTTCCTCTCCTCCATCACCATCCAACACCCCATCACCTTTTCCCCACTTCATAAACATTTTTTCTCTCTTTCTGATGAATTTTTTTTCCATACTCCCACCATCCCACTTCTCTCATTCTCTTCTTGTACATTATGAAGAATTCCATTGGGGGTTCCCTCCTTAGGGAGGCTAACAAAAAAAATTTACCCCTCACCCAGGCGCCTGGGTAGCCCCAAATTCGGGCAGCCCCCTTCTCACCCCTCCATGTGGGACTCCCCCCACTCTCTTCTCAATTTTAATTCTCTCTCTCTCTCTCTCCCTTTTCCCCACTTTTTCCCTTTCTCTCTCTCTCTCCAATCACTTTCAACTTTTTATCTTTCTTCATTCACATTCTTTCTTTCCCTCTCTACTTGAGACACCATCCCCCATTTTCCCCACTTTACACACTCTTTCTCTTATCACATTAAATGCCCTTCTCTCTCTCTCTGACACATTCTCTCTCTCTTATACTCATTAACTCACCCAACACACTCCTCTCTTTCACCCCTCATGTGGGTCTCCTCCCTTCCCTCTCTTCCTTTTTCCCCACTCATTACTCACATTAACTTCCCCCCACTTACAACCTTCTCTCTCTCACTTCATCACTCTCACACATCACTCTTACACATTAACCAATCATCACCCCCTACCCACACCCTCGCCCTCTCCCATCCCTCTCTCACACTTCTTCATTCACTCTCTTCGCTCACTCCCTCTCTCTAATCACTCTCATTAATTCCCCCTATCTCACATATTACCTCCCCCAATAAATTCTCCTCATCTCACCCTCCCTTATTCCCCACACCTTGGCTTCACCCTCCCCACCCCCTTCTCGTAGGCCGACCCCTCCTCCCACTCTTCATTCACTCCCCTATATATATATATATATATATATATATATATATATATATATATATATATATATATATATATATATATATATATATATATATACCCACATATAATTTCACCATCTTTCACCTCAATCACTATCTCCCTCTTTCTTTCACCTTAACCAATCACCACTCACTCCCATCATCCCTCACGGCCACTCTCTCTTTCTTTACCTATTTCACTCTTCCTCATTAAATTTTCCATCACTTCTTCCCTCCAATCACAACTCCCTCATATCCCAACACCCAAGGCCACTCTTTCCCTCTTCCATTTTCTTTTACAACACCACACTTCTCTAACACTCTCCTTACCAAGGCCGACCCCCCTCCTTCTATCTCTTATCATTTCCCCTTTAATACCCTTCCTCCTCACTTCCTTCCTTTCCTCCCCAAATCAACACTTATTTTTTTCCTTTCTTTCCTAACTCCCAAAGTTAAACATCATTCTCTCTCCCTTACATTACTCTCCCCTCATACACCCCATGGCACACCCCATTAATTCCCCTAACTCCCCCCCCCCCAAAATCCATAATTAGTTTTTTTTCTTCTCTTCCCTCTCCCATCACTACCTATTGTCTTTACTTCATAAACACCACACCCCCAAACTCTTACCTCCTCTCTTTCACTCCATAACTCTTAAACATTTTTTTTTCTACCCAACCAAAACCAAAAATCAGCATACCAATTTTACTGCAACTAAAATTTCACGTGCTTTAGGATGGCACTTCTTCACCCGCTGTTACCCATTTTCTCACTTTTCCATACTTAGATTTTTTTGCAATATTGACCGATGTGCATTGCCCGCGCCCCTGTGCCCGTCGTGGACTGCCCCTGCATCGCTACATCCGACTGCGCCTTTGTCGCTCCCTGTATCACGACGTCCTCTGACATCAACATCCTTGGTAGGTGGTGCGCGAGGTAGCTCGAACCATCTACTCCTACACATTGTTCGAAGCTCTTTGTCCGTCGTCCGTGCGCCGTCTCCATGACCCCCTTTGCCAGCGCCTATGCATCATCTCTGCGACACCAGTCCCCAGTGCCCGTGCGCCGTCTCCGAGATGCTTGTCACCCATCGCCGGGGTGATGTCTCCGCGACACTCGTCTTCCGTCACCCGGGCGTCGTTTACATGCTCGGGCCCCTACGTCCTATCATTGTACCTTTGTCTCAACCCCCAAGCATTCCAAACTTTCGTAGGTGGTGCACGAGGTGGCTCGAGCCACCTACTCATCATCATCATCATGCATTGACGACCACAACAACTCGCAGGCCAAACAACATCAAAATCTTGCTAAGTGTTTATGCATGCGGTGCCCGCTCAGGTTGCCCCTCCACGCACACCCCAAGTAAGGGGCTTATGTTCCCAACCTATTCTGGTTGCATACGCACTTTGCCAAGCCCATGCGCCGTGCCACTAACACAGACGTGCCCCCCGGCACCTTACTCACTCCACCGAGCCCGTGCGCCACGCCGCTGATACAGCCATGCCCCCGAGCTCTCTATCACACTGTAGTGCCCTCGGCACCATACACACTCCGTCGCGCCCATGCGTCATGCCACTAACACAGACGTGCCCCTAGCACCTTACTCACTCCTTCGAGCCCATGCGCCGTGCCACTAACACAGTCGTGCCCCTTGGCTCTCTGACACACTACCATGCTTCTTGCATCAGTCCATCCTTTCACAACACCATGCGCACCTTGCCTTAGTTGTGGAACATGCTTCAACCCACTCTCCGGAGTGTGCAACATCCTGCAGGGATAGGCGACTCCTCCGGGACACTATCTCTGCCAAGGAGCTCTTCAACTCCCCTTCCGCCAGGTAGAAGGCTCTCCTCCGGGATGCTACCTCGGCCAGTCGAGTAGACGGCTCCTCCGGGATGCTACCTTTGAAGCGCTCTAAGTGCTCTGACATAAGGACTCACTGTGGGGATAAGCGACTCCTCCGGGACACTATCTTTTCCAGGGAGCTCTTCAACTCCCCTTCTGCCAGGTAGATGGCTCCTCCGGGATACTAGCTCGGCCAGTCGGGTAGACGGCTCCTCCGGGATGATACCTTGACTCGCTCCGAGTGCTTCGGCACAAAGACTCATTGCGGGGATAAGCGACTCCTCCGGGACACTATATCTGCCAAGAAGCTCTTCAACTCCCCTTCCTCTAGGTAGACGGCTCCTCCGGGATGCTACCTGGCCCGTCGGGTAGACGGCTCCTCCGAGATGCTACCTTGACGCGCTCCGAGTGCTCTGGCACAAGGACTCACCCGAGGGATAGGCGACTCCTCCGGGACACTATCTTCGCCAGGGTGTCTTCGTGACTGGCCTACGTGCTTTGGCACTGAAGGCTCGCGTCGGCACCCCTAAGGACTATGACCCCCAGGTCACATTGAGATGAGAGTAGGTCTTCGGAGGGCATCGCACCTAGTCCACCTGGCAGCTGGGCGTCGGGTCTTCGCCACCGCTACCAGGCCTGTGGGACTCTGTAAGGGCTTATATTGGTGGCTAGATCAAGGGGGTTCTCTGGCCACACCGATGTTGTGGGAGCCAGTATTTCCAGACAGAGAGCGACGATGTGCAGGGCAGGCCGGGTGAATATGTAATTCAACAGTCCGTGGAGCATCGACAGCTGTGGACCCCTCGGTAATGTGTCATTCTTGGGGAGCGCCACGTGTTGCGTGATGACATCATCATTCAACCTCTATAAATAGAGGTCTTAAGAATTCATTTGGGAAGGTTGGACATTTTCTCAGGGTTGGACATTTTCAGGACTCTCACATTTTCACTTTCTCATTCTAGAATCCTAGAGAGAGAAACATACATGACCCTGACTCTGGACCTAAGCATCAGACTGTGACTGTCATCGTATATTCATCCTACGTCATCACCCTCGCAGCACTACCACCCTCAGGCTCTGTTTGGGAAGCCCTTAGTCTCTGCCCTTGTTCTACCCTTGCTGTGTCCTACATCAACTTACTTGGCATCTGACTCGGACTGCATTCCTTGTGGCACCTCCACATTGACTGTGAACCCACTTACCTTGGCATTAAACTGTACCATAGGGCTTTATGGGTTTCTAAGCCTGTAAGAGTTAGGTTCCATGTTGAAAGAATTCAATGGTGCAAACTGTGACCTTCCATCAATTCTAGTCCAAGTCCTATACTTATTGATTAATGTAACAGAGCAAGAGTGTAACATCCCGAACCTTGATGTCTAGCTAGTTAATTTTAACTTTAGTGACAATTTTCATATGCAACAGTTAGTGTTGATTTGCATGAGCGAAACTTTATCAGCAATCTTTAGTGACAAATTTTAGGAACCATAAGTTGTAATTTCACGATAACCATTATCAGATTGAGGTCTTTAGTGATGATTAGCGTAAACGATATTTTTGAAAACCTTTAGCGACAAGGGGTGCGATGAACAATTAATCAAGGTAAAAGGGATTTCATAAAAAAAAATTTCAAGTTGGGATTAATGGATAAATAAAAGATTACAAAATCTGATTTTATTTTAAAAAACTAATTTGCCAACTTTATAACTTTGGAAAGAGGGAACAAATGAGAGGAATTGGGGAGTAATTTAGGCTTAAGTGCAATTCAGCTACTACAACAAAGAAGGAAAAACCTTATCTCATTCGGTTACAAACTAATCAAGAGGGAGGGAGGGAGGGAGGGAGGGAGGGATGGGGAGAGGGAGAGAATTTTGAGAGAAGAAGTTCCTGCCGAAAGGGGGAGAGAGAGAAAGGTCTACCGACAACAAACTCCAATGAACAGAATGCAATTTTTTTAGTAAGCCCTCTCATAAATTTTTTGGTACCTTTATGAGTGATATATACGTGTGTTTGAGGCTACCAGAGTGTGTGAGTGAGGGGACTGATTACAATGTGTGAGAATGTGTGTGTGTGGGTGTGGGTGGGGGGTGGGGGGATGGAGTACATACTGCCCCGTTTAACCCCAAACGGTATTGTCATTTATCATGAGTCTTGTGAATTGATTTCATGCATGGGAGGTGTAGTGCTCCAATTCGTTGACAAGAAGACAAACATATAATGGAGAACTTTAAAATTTAATTGTCAAACACAAGAGTGAGAAAATCTCCGAGAAGGAGAAAAAAAGAGAGCAAGGGATAATAAATGGGAGCATGATACCATTGGGGGGTGTGGGGTGTGTGTTGGTGTGTGAACAAGTTTGTGTAGTGGTGAAATGAGAGAGGAGAAGGTGCAGCCAGTAGGGTGTAAGTGTGTGTGAAGAAGGATGAAGAAGAAAAGAAAAAATGGAAGTGGTGCTGCCATGAGTGGACTGTTTGAAAGTGTTTATGTGTGATGTGTTGTGTGTGTGAAAGGAACGGAAAGGTAAGTGGGCATGAGAGGTTGGTTTGTATTTAATGAGGGTGTGCTTCTGTGTGTGTAATGAGGAAGAAAAGGGTGCTGCACGGCTGTCATATTAGGTGTAGTGTGTGCATAGGGGGTGTGTAAATGATGGGTATTAAGTGTGCAGTGTAGTTTTATAAGTGGTGTAATGTGTAATGTGGGTGTGTAATGTGTGCTTCTGTGTGTGTATTGTGGGTGTGTATTTTCTAGCAAAGTGTGGGTGTATTGCACAGTAGGGAGAGGAAGAGGATGAAGTGGGAAAATGAGTTTGTGCAGTCAAGGCGTGGCTGTAGAATATCATGCAATTGTTATAAATTGCTGAAATTTTGTATAAAGTTTCTTAGGGTAGTATTAGAATTACTGGTAAAATTTCAGATTTTTCTGGAATCGTTTAGTATTTTTAATGATTTTTGTAATTTCAATTTTTTAAATATTTATTTGGAGTCTTAAAATTCTTATTATATTTTGGGAAATTACATTGACATTTTTATCATATAAAGAAGTTTCAGTTTTGTAAACTTTAGAGTTGATTTGGTGCCTTTATCCTTTACGTATTTGAATTAGCTAAACGAATTATTATAAAATGGTTTTGATGTTTTTTTTTTTAATTTCATTAATTTTCTTATCTATACTACTTATAATAAGAAGACATTTTTTGGTGTCGTACCCTTTTGGTGTTACATTGAGAGTGATTCTAATGTTGATATATGTCTATATCGTGGATAAAGTCGTAAAATAACACTACCCACTCTTCACACACTCCACAAATCATGAGTTACAAAGACCCACTCACAGACCACCAGTTACAACTCACAGACCACCAGTTACAAAACACATATAACTACCCATTTTCTGCATTTCTTCTTCTCCCTCAAAATATAATCAATCACAGAGAAACAGGAATTCTTCCTATTCAACTCACCAGTGAGGTCGGCCTCAAATTCTCATGTATTTTCTTCCTGTTGTATTTTTTTCGTTAAATTTATATATACAAATTTCTCATGTATTCTTCTCAATCTCTAGTTCACCAAATGGGCCTTATTCACATCTCTCCATTCTTCTTGCCATCAAGGTCGTGCCTCTACTCACCGCTCGATGCTTGCCTAACGTGGACCTGATCTCGGAGCGCCTTCGCCGCCTCTTCTCTGCTTGCCGATCGCCTTGCACTGGAGGAGGGGACTCCCAGCCCGGCGCACGGCAAGATCATCACTAGCGAGTCAGTGACCCGTACGTCATTGACGACGACGTGTTTGGCACTAATCTTTTTGGAACCGCCGCCGTCTCCACCCAGAAGATGAAGTCCTATGATCTGAATATATGTGCAATGGGTCACACACGCGCCGCATCTACATGCAGCTTGTGATTTTGAGATTTCATTTTTTGTGTTTGATGATGAAGACTCGGTGCCGCACTGATGGTTCGCAACAGAACTATGCAATTTGGGGATTTTGTTTTTGAAATTTAAAAATGTTGAAATTTGAGGTTATTTATAGATTTATTGTTACACTATCAGATTCTTAATTCACATGTCTGTGTATTTATTTATTTTTATTTATTGTCGTAAAGTACATCATTCATATAGTCGTGATTTTATTTGTGATAAATGAGAGAAGGGTGAATATTGAGAAATGCATTTATATTGCTGCGACAAAGGAATAAATCTATTCAAAGTTATGTGATGGCTTCTATAAGTTCGTTTTTATTATTAGATATCAAAATTAATCTCCAATGTTATGAATATTATTTTTTTCAATTGTAAACACGGCTTTTTAGTTAATTTTTATGACAAATATTATCAGATTGATCACTAATATTGATATTTCTTCGTTCATTTGTATTCAAAATCTAAAGACTTTTTTTACTCATTTGATGACACCGGTAATGAGTAAATATCGTGTAAAAAGTGATAAAGAGTTATACAATGATTTCATCGCACACGCATCAAGTGTGCACGGCAGCTCATACATTGTAAAGCTATTAACAAGATTATGGGACTTTGATTTGAGCTAGAAGTATTAATGGCTATTTTTGAGCTTTTCTAGTATTTAAGAAGATTGTTTTTATTAAAAAATGTTTAAAAGTTCAGATAATTCATATTTTAACTTGTAATACTATTTTAAGTTATAAAAGCATTTTATGAGATTTTTATTGTAAATTTTGAGATGCGGTTAGGCTTTGGGGGTTGTGATAGGATTTCTAACTAGTTTTGGCCATTCGTGGGAACTGCTATGAATTGGGTTATATTGAGAGTAGAATTGAATACCATATAAGTAATTAATATTGGTCTTACTGGATTGTAATGTGGTAAGAATTACGATGCCCCAACTTAGGTCATTTCTGAGGATCTCTGCCTTTCGGTTGAGAATGTAGCTTAACTTCAGACCAAGATAAGCAATTCGATTGTCATTAAAAATGTTTGGGAACTGTCTATGAAACTCTAACTTGAACCTTAAGCGTCAGTCTTTTAGTGCTCATCTATTTTAGCGATTCGATCACTGTACAACATTTTGAATTGTGTTTATTTCTTCTGAACATTAGCATGAGATAGTAAAACTGATGCGTTATAATGATGATCTGTATTTTGGTGTTATAAGGACGGTCTGTTTTGTTGGGTTGAAACTAGTTTTTAAATGAACTAGTTAGTGTATATATGCATACGTAGAGTGTATCGGAGCATTGCCGAGGTGGCTTTCCTAATCTGTACAGCTCCTATTCAATGTCATATGTTTTGTTTTACTGTATCTGAAATGTTTTGAAATATCTAAACATTTTGAAGGATTGAGTTGATATTCTTCCCTATATTTATATTGAGATGCTCTTATTTTTATTTAAAGTCCTTTTTGAAACTGTTAGTTGGTCACTTAAATGTAAAATCATTTGAATCACATTCTTTTAATCCTTGATCAACTTTGCTGGACTCTCAAAAACTCACTCTAGTTTGACATCCCTTCCGCACGTGATAACCATGGGCGGAGCACCCCCATGACCCCCCCCCCCCCCAATTTTGAAAAATTCTTTTTTAATTTTTGAATAATGGGTAATCATATTTAATATATTTATGTTTTCGAGTTTTTGTGTCATCGACCGTCATAATCTCTGTTTATCCCGTTCCCTTACTCCATCCTCATTATTCTAAATTTCAGATTTCATATCTTCAGAGTACAAAGAAATACGAATAGATCAAGATTGCTTATTTTTCTTATTTTAAATTCTTACAGTATTTTAACTTATACCCTAATCAACTTTCTTTTCTGGTCGTCCCATAAAAATTACTCATTTCTAAATTAAGAAAGAATTTGTAAGTATTTTTACATTTTTATCCTTTTTGTACTTTTTTTATTCTATATTTCTTTTCACATTTAAATTTACATCAACTCAGTTTCTCTCTCCTAGCCCACTTTCTTATATTTTTTAATTCATTTCTCTCTTCACATTTAACACTCCACTAACCCATTTTCTCTCTCATGACCCACTTTCTTTCCCTCCCCTCTCTAAAGGGTAGAATGAAAAATACACAATATATCATTTAAATCCTTAATCTGCGAAAAAAAAAGTTGATCAAATTATGTGGGACGGAGGGTCCTCAATACAATTAGTAATTGTTGTTAACTAATCTTAGCAGCTTAAATAAATTACTATAAATAGAAAAATTATAAGATTACTAGTCAAATTGAGCAATCTATTTGGCACTTAACATAATATCTTTTATGACCTTTTTTGGTCCCCCGGTTGCATTTCCTGGATCCACCTCAAGTGTTAACTAACAATAGTTTGCTTAAGTATGGACTAGCGCTAAGTGAGGGAAAATTGAGTCAAGTTAGTACTAATCATTAGAATCCCTGCGTGGGTAACTAACGTTTAACTCGCCCTGTAGAGAGCTTAATCTCTTTTTATTTAACACCATATGTATCAATGAATTTGAGGGATATTGGTTAGAAGCTCTGATATAAGTGTTGAATGTTAGTTATTCGAATCAAGGTTTTTATGAATTTGGTTATTCGAATTGAACGAGTGAGTGTTTGTAAGGCTCCGGGAGTTTCGGGTATTAAAGCTCTGGAAGTTCGGGTCATTACAAAGAGAGTAACGTTATAAAATAGAGACAGAGAGCCTTGAGCTAGATGAGCCGAAAAAGAATGGGTGCGGCATGAACGGAGCCGTAGTAGGCATGATACTGGAAAATAAAGAAAAATCAACTGGCTAGAGTATTTCTTTTTTCTCCGGTGAAGAGATACAACATCACTTTTTAATTCGATCACGTGCGAGTGAATACTGTACTTTGAGGTAAGGGTTTTCTCTTGCGTTTACCCAATTTAAAATCTGATTATTGGAAAGTTTGTGAATTAGAACTACAATTCTAGCGATAGTTTGTTACATTATGTCATGTTGCAGCAATCATATTTGTATTGATCTTTTCTAAATTTTGATTGGTAAGGGTTTGATTGTCACATTTGAATTACTTTTGTCTCAATTGATTTAACGATTGTAAGGAATTCATTGACCCTCTAGAACGTTGATAACATTTTTTATCATTACGATAAATTGATTATTTTTCCTTTGTGCTTTCGATTATTGATGTTGATTCCTTATCTTTTTGTTGCTAGTATCTATAGTAACTTCAAGAGTTTGTATTTTCTTTGTTGTTTGTCTAATTTTAATGTTATTATACATTTGAAAACCCTAAGTGGTACGTACTTTCTTTGTTCTTTGTCTAATTATGCGTTTATCCAGAGTCCAAATGATTAATCATCAAAACAGATTTGAATATTTTTAATGCTTGTGTTTTTGACAATTGAAGTCAACAACTTTGACTTGATCTATTCTTTATTTATCATCGGTTTTAGATGATCTCAGACAATCTGAAATTCTTAAAGTATCTTCTTTACATTTGTGGTTTTAAGTTTTATCTGAATCCTTTTGTTTATTTTCACAATTAACTTTGAAGGTTATTCGTTAGTGCAGATTTTTCTGCTCTTGACACCGCAAATCAGAGCACTTCGATTTACTTTATTGTTCTTATTTCTCATTAGTTAATTATGAATCTAGACATTTTTCCATCTTTAAATAGTCCTCTTTAACTTTATAGTTTTTTGTTTTATCAGCAACCTTCTATTTTTGGGTCAAAATTGATTTTAAAAGTTATGTCAGTGCAAAAGTTATTTTTAAAACTCCCAATCACTGTAGTTTGACTTGCTCTATTTTACTCGTTTCTTATCAATTTTTGATAATCTCAGGCCTGTTTGTTTTCACGGAAAATGTTTCACGAAAAACGCTTTCCGGAAAATGCTTTTCCGGAATATGCTTTCCAAAAATAGCAGTTCCTGAAAATATTTTCATAATTTTTATTTTTTGCTATTTGGGTGTCATGCGATGATACAAATATCTATAACAAAAAAAGATATGTTTTTCACTATTTTCTCTGTTTGGGCATATATGTGTGTTTATGTATAAGGGGTGTGTGTGGGTGTGGGTGGGTGTGTGGGTGTGGGTGTGGGTGTGGGTGGGTGGGTGTGTGTGAGAGTGTGTGTGGGGGGTGTGTGTGTGAGAGAGAGTGTGTGTGTGTGTGAGAGAGAGAGAGAGAGTGTGTGTGTGTGTGTAAGAGTGAGTGTGTGTGTGTGGGGGGGGGGGGGTGTGTGTGAGTGTGTAGGTATGTGTGTTTAGTGGTCCGAAAAATGACTTACCGAGTTTTAAACGGTAAGTGATTTTCCGAAATTTTGTTCTTCAAAATAAGTTGATTGGAAATCATTTTCCATTGAAAAATCTTATGCATGTACCAAACCCCGAAAAACCTTTTCCGGAAAACGATTTCCGTGAAACAAACAGGGCCTTAGACATTATGAAAACTTTAACAAAACTCCTCTTCATCTGTTATTTTTTTTAGTTTTAAGAGAATATGTATATTTCTTTTTTGACATTTGCCTTGGATAGAACTACTTTGTGTAGAATCATGTGAGTGAAAATGACTTTGTTGACTTCAACCCCTTGGTGTTATCAGATTTATTGAATACACAGAATTATAAGTCATGCCATATGAATATGACTTATCTGTTTCTGAATGACCCATGTAAATTGAAATGTGAGTAGCCCAGGGGGATGAGCTACTGAGCTAGAGATCATGATTTTAATTTGTATAAACATTGTCTCATGTGCCATGACGTGCAACACATTTTCTATTGGCTCCCATGATTTTTGTGTTTGTACTAATTGACTGTTTGGATTGTGATATTTGATCTATTTAAAGATGTTTTGAACTTATCATAAGTATTATTAAACTTATTATCAAACTTAATTACATATCGTTTTGAACATAATAAAACCTTTTGACGCACTACAAATGTAGTTACCTACAGAAATGTGTTGCTTTGACATTATATTATATCCACTTGTACAAGCTACTTGATCTTGCTGCTAAAATATGATTTTTGAACTGAAAGTTAGCAACATCGGTTTTGGTATTCGCCATGTACATTGGTATCGCATTTTATGAACTCCAAGTACTCTAATCGATATAATGTGTTTTGTATTCTCTGGATGAGTGCGTATGTTTGTCTTTATTTGCTTTGTGCTCACTCCCAACTTTCAAGGTATCGATGTGTTTTAAAGTTGTGCAAATGTTCATAAGGGATGACTATGTAAAAAACTTTATAATGAACGATTTTTTCTTGAATATTCGTTGTTGAATAGATTGGAAAAGATGGCTAAAGTAGCCTTTGTTATATTTTATTGCACTTATACAAAAGTTGGTTACTAAGGAATTTAGCTAGAAGTGATGTTAGATTGGAAGTTTCATGGTGTATGAAATGCTTTGCTCAATCTTTAAAAGTAGGGTTAATTACACTCATGTCCTCAGATTCGGGTGAATTGCATTTAAGGATACTAGATTTCAAAAAGTAACAGACTGTGACCAATGACTTTGAAAAAGGTATTAACCATGTCTATCCGTCATTGATCCTTTAAAAAAAATTCTTTTTGGCTGATATCATCACTGCATATTTTCTAAATCCTAATAGTACCCTTATACCATATATAATATATGCATTGTATAAAGATTTAATATCCTAATTTAGAAAATTAAGGTTTGTAATTTAATTCCCATATTAGGGTTTCAAACCCTAATTCTCTCTCTCCAAATTAGGGTTTTAAATCTAATTTGTAAATTCTCTAACAGCTACTGCCCCTCATTCCACCCACCCTGCCGCCGCCTTAACGCTGCCACCCCTCCCTCACCCTACCTTGAATATATTGAGCCTAACTAGACAATATAGATTTCGGCTTCCTCATGCTTTTCATGTACTAAAAACCCGATTATCACGTAAGGAAATTATCAAGAAAACAAATTGTAATTGGATCTTCCATTTTTCCTTTCATCTGTTTTTTCAAAAGCCAAACATCGACAATAAAGCAAGCATGAGGAAGATCAAGAATAGAAGGATGAGGATGTCCATGAAGCAAAGGTAAAAGCCGAATATGGACTGCTTCTTTCAGTTTGAACTGAGGAAGCCCGCGAGTGAGGCAAGGAGGATGAAGATTCTGACCAAGGCGATGTGCTTGTCGATGGAAAAAGGGTTTAGGGAGAAAGATGGGTTGAGAGGTTGTTGATGGCGTAGGCGAGAGAGAAGTCTAAACACAATCAAAGGTAGGGCTGGCTGTATACGAATTGAGTTCGAACCGAATAAGGGTGTGTTCGAACTTGGTTCGTATATTTTCAAATACGTCTGGGCTCGGCTCGTGCTCTCTAAGAGCACGAATGCTGATGTTTGAACTTGGCTCGAGTTCGTCCCTACAAAACTCGGGCTCGGCTCGTTCGTCTAAATATGCAAACCGAGCTTCAAAATCTGTTCAAGAACTCGAGATTGAACCACAAATATACTGACCTGAAACCAATTTTGACCACCGTAAAGATTGAGACCCTCTGTCGAACATATGATATTGAATGGAATTGGAGATCCGACTTCAGATCTGCTATTTTCAATGGTTGCTGTGTGGCCAGTGGTCTGGCCGGCGGTGTGGCGATGCTCTGGCTGGCCGTGTGGGGGGTGCTCTTGCCGGCGATGTGCTTGTGTGATGAGAGAGGGGGCATAGGTTGTTTTGACTGTTTGAGTATCTAAGTAAAGGAGGAGGCAGGCTGCATGGGTTGTGATCTGGCCAGTGGCGTGGGCGGTGTTGATAACTACCTGGAACTGATGAAAGGGGGGGCACAGTCTCTAATGAGATGAGAAAGAATTTGGTGAGAGAGAGAGACAGAGCATTTGATCCACATGCTTACACGTCCCATCCCAACACAGATATTTTGTGTATATATTGTATTGTTTAATGAGTAAACGAACACATATTCGTTTATAAGGCTCGGCTCGTGTTTGGCTCGTTAAGTAAACGAGCCCTCTTGTTCATGAAAATTAATAAACAAACATCACCATGTTCAAACTCGGCTCGTTTAATAAACGAGACCTAAAATTGTGTTCGTGTTCGGTTCACTTATTATATGAACGAACATGAACTAGTTTTTGAAAGAACGAACAACGAGCTGTTCGTGAACAACTCTATTCATTTACAGCCCAAATCAAAGGGTGGAATTAGAGTCAAGTCATGTGCAATAAGTCATTTTGTCCAAATCATTATGTATTTTTGCATTCCAATTGGTCAAAACATAAGTGTTATTTTCGTAAACTAATAAACACGCCTGTAATTTTATTCTAACTTCGGGGACATAGCTGTAATTAATCCTTAAAAGTATTTACGATATTTGAAAATTTAAAATTAACATGTTTGGATCTATCTGAAAATTCGAATCGTTACTGATGATATCAAAGCCGACTCTCGAAAGCTCGACCTAAGCTATTTAGTCGGGTTGTTGATAGTTAAGTAAAGCGAGAAAGCAAGCCCGGGTAAATCCCAAATCTCGAGCTAAGACATAAGGAGAGAAAATTGTGATATTCCACGATGGATATGAGATGGTATAACCTTATCTGTGATATGTAAAGTATGTACTTGAGTAGTCCCTATGGGGAAGACATTCACCAGTAATGGGATCATGTAATGAGTCATTAAGGTTTAAACAATGATTAAGCATTCATGTATGAAACTTTGGAAAGTATTATTTTAATGAAAAATGATTTATAGAGATAATTCCTTAAATATTCATTTAGTTTCTAATTATACATTGATAAAAAGAAAAAAAAATACGTGCCAATACTTTGAGAGTAACCAGCACAATAGATTTTAGGAATTTAAAGTTTGAAAATTATAAAAAAAGGAAAAAATATAGTTAAATATTTTCAAATAGAAATTACTTTAAAATCATGTGACGAGAGAGG
Source organism: Escallonia herrerae (assembly GCA_033070095.1). NCBI lineage: Eukaryota > Viridiplantae > Streptophyta > Magnoliopsida > Escalloniales > Escalloniaceae > Escallonia > Escallonia herrerae. Next base: position 24,965 of record JAVXUP010003731.1, on the reverse strand, counting down.
AGAATATATATCTATTCAAGAACTAGATAACTAGATAAGATGACTTAAAAATATTTTATTTATTGTTATAAAAGTATATTGACCGGAGAAAATATCTATTTTCATATCATTTATATTTATATGATTTTCTAAACCTTCGTTGTCCCTAGAATTTTACTGTATTTTTTTAAAGTTAATGTCTTTTTAGCGACAAAATGACGACATAGAAAAACATATAAAGCGTGAAATTAGATTTTTTTGGGCTCCCTACCGGAGGAAAGAAAGTGAGAATAGTCAACAATGCAACATTTTCCTAACAAAGAAAAAGCAGTTAAGATCTCTTTATCTGCTGCCGCCAAAAAACAAAAAACAAACGACTCCTTTCTTCTTTTTCCTTTTTCGGACGTAAAAATTGCCTCCCCTCAAGATCCCTTCCGAGTTGAAATTTTCAGGTATATTATTCAGAGATCACTGTATTTGAAGTCTTAGTGATGATTCCTTAATTTGATTTTAGCTTAATTGAAAATTTACGTTGACCTAGGGCTGTCCCTTATATAATTGTACTCTATCAGTCTTTGTTGAATTACTTGTAATTGAAAATTGGACATGGGTATGTGAATTTTCATCTTATTCAGCTCTAATTTTTTTTTGTGGTGCTTCAAGAACCAAAAATTATGTACGCAATTTATGGTAATGGGGAGATATTTTTTTCGTGAATGATTTTATTTCAAGTCTGTGCTCATTTATGTGTTAATTGATTCAAATTCGCAGCCCAGTAAAAAACTCAGTACATTGAACAATCACCATTCGGCAAAATTCATCTAATGCCCTGACAGCAAAAAATAATTTGTGGATTATCCTGTTTTGCTATTTTATGGAAGGTTTGACGGAGCACGTAGCTAATGGTTGAGGAATGTAGCAATTTTACTGCAGTTTACTTTAGCTGAAGATCTACTGGCTGATCCTTCCAATAGTTTCTTCGTGCTCAGCTTCTTTTTAGGAACTAATAAATGTCAATTTATTCATTCTTCTGTATTTTACAGAACGAAAATGTAGGGTTGGCAAAAGGTTCATAGACCTTTGATGAATATTAACGGTAATATTGTATATCACTGTCTATTTCAAGGTTGTTCTTTTTCGTTTTGTGTGCACATAAATCTTCCTTATGTGGTTTTTGTCTCGTTTTACCAGACTTAGTTTTTGTGCTTGCGACGGTTACCAATAGCTGTCAGCTGTTTACTGTTATCTGTTTAATTATGGAACTAAAAGGTACTCTTGTTTGGGTAATCCCTAAGCGTCTCTAGTACGGCTTTTAAACATACTGAGATGCATTTGGAAATCATGGGGCAGGTTATAGCCAAAACATTACTCTGGTACCATTGAGGCTTTGTGTGGTCATTATTCGCCATTTGTTATATGTGTCATTTGTTCTATCTATTGCTTTGCTTGGATGCTATCCACTTTTTAAAGATATTAGAAAGCAGATTTTACAATCTACACATGTGTGGTTCTATTATATAAATACTATCATTAGTGAATGTTTTTTCATCTTTCTCATTGGACTTCTTTTCTCGAACCCATTTTTACTTTCCCCTTTCTTCTTCTTGTTCTTTTTCTCTCATCATTGAATAGGGTTCAACTTGGTTGCAATATATGTTTCAAAGCAGTCAGCTTATGGATGCTGGGAATTCTAAGAGTGGAGAATCAAGCACACCATTCGTGGTATTATTCTTCTCTATTGTGGTATACTTGAGCTTTCTTCCTTTGAAGGAGCTCTTTACCGGAAGCAATCCTCCTTATGTCACACCTTTTCTTTCTTTTCATAGGAAAAAAAGCGGGAATTATCATGGTTGTATAGTGGCTTTTCTTTGAGATATAAATGTCATGTAGCCTCATTTATCTTCATGTTTTTTTTTTAACATTTAGAACCTTTTAAATGTAACTGTGAATAAGAAAACAATCTGAAAGGCTGAAGTTCAAATCTTTTGACTACTGATAAAAAAGAAAGCACTTACGTACGCAAGTGATGGATGCAAATCATCTGTCTAGAGGAATGTCGTAGGCAAACAACAAAAAGTTCATTTGTACTACGTGCGGCCTCTTTGGCCCTAGAACAGAATTGAGAAACCAGATATAGGTTTCTCGCTCCTGTTCTTTTCACTTCAAATGCACAAAAAAATAAGGTAATAATGTCGGATGACATAATGCTGTTTAAAAAAAGAACATGGCTATTCAGTCGTGGTATCGTTATTGCTAAAATCGCTACAAGAGAGCTGATCTTACATGCAGAAATGTTACCTCTCACGCGTCTAGTGGTAGAAGTCGTAGATTAAGCAATCACCGATGGCTTTTAAACAAAGATAGTTAGTCCTATTTTTAAAGGTATTTGTACATCTGCTTCTTATTTCTTCTTGAATGTACAGGCATGTATTACGGTGCAGTTAAATTGGCGTATGTATGTGTGTTCCTGCTTTCTATTGGAAAGTTGTCCTGTTTTTCCCTAAAAATAGTGGTACGCTTCTTAACCTGAATCCTTTGTTGTTTCCTTGTTCAGGCAAACCAAGATTCTTTGAGAAGTGATGGCCTTATTTCCCCACTATTTACTGCTGTACCAGCTTTGAATGATGCTGCTGCTTATTTTGCTGAGACTACTTCCTTTATAACTCAATGTTTCACTGATTTTTCTGGTTAGCTAGTTTCTGATGTTTCTCTTTTTATTTGTCGTTTTTCCTGTTGGATTATGTTTTATATAGAAACTGTAGTTATTCACGTGTAAAGTCTATTTCCTATCAATTCTACCAATATCTGTAATGTAACCAAACATGAAAATTGAAGGGTATAGAGATTGAGCCAAAGGATGCACGTATGGAAAGTAGACTTTAAGAAAAAGTAAGGGTATGCGGGTATGCGTCACTATCACAAACTGTCTTATAGTTTATATACAAGTATGCTTCACCTTCCTTGGCTTGTCATAACCAAAAAAGGCAATTAAGACAAAGCTGTCCCGGAGTCAATTTACATCATCTTGTATTCAACTGATAGATAGTCCTAATCCGACCACTATTTGATTTAAAGGAATGGCGCTGTTATCTAGAACTCGACATACGCAATTCTAGAGGCCAAAACCTCAATTCATCCCAAATATTTGCCAGAAAGTAGGCTCCACTAATGCAATGTAGTTCAGAATTTTCTTGAATATAATACCACAAAGTACAACTTTGCTTAATGTAAGCAAATGCATTCTATTTTTTGCATGTAAATAACTAAAGTAGTAAACTAAAGCCACGTGCATTTTCTTCTTAGGGAAGTGTAATGGATGAAGAAATGCATGCAGGTTGAATCACTGCTTCATATGTGGCTGCGTTTCTTTAATCACCTCATCAATTCTGTTGCTGGCCTAAAGTTTTTAGGAACTTAGGTGATGCTTGGATTAACTTGGAATTTGCCTTTCAATACTTTCTGTTATCAGAAAAACCTGAAGGAAAATAGAATTCATTTGATGTAATTTCTAAGGCATCTTGTTTGCTTAACCTTTGTAGAATATATATTGGCAGTAACTTGATTTTTTACTCCACTGAATGTTACAGTTGCACTTAAGAAAATAGTTATGTCATAAATTCAGACCATGTAAACACTAGGAACCCTAGTCCAAATTATAGATCCTTATTAGCTATTTACCCAACTCCCCTTATCGTAAAATTTGCAGTACAAATCAACCTCCACCAGTATGAACTTCAAATGAATCCGAACTTCTGGGATTAGGGTTCTTCTATGTTTTTATTATCTAAAGCTGCACCTGCATCATTGTAGTAGACACATGCTTCTTCATCATGTTACTCTTCAAGGGACTTGCATTTGGAATCAGGCTTGTAGCATTTCAATGTACTATTTCCTATCTTTTTTCTTTTGTGTTGCATCATGTGCACGTTCCAATTCAACCGGTGGAGTAAAAACTAAGGCAGATATCATTTCTTGTCCTGCCGCAGCGGAACCTGCATCTAGCGACTTTGGTGGACAGGAAATAGTTACATTCTTCCCTGCAGAAGACGGAAGATCTTTGGCTAGTGATAACGTGTCATCAAGTGGAAGCCTCCCTGTTGTTCCTGAGGCATCAAGCACAGCAGTTTCTGAAGCTCCTCCTATCCATGATGAAATAACAAGGAGCTCAGTTGGAGATTCATCTCAAAATGTGGGTGCAGTTGTGCAATCATCTCATGCTAGCAAAAATGGCATTTCCATCTTCCAAGGGTATTAATAATCTCAGTTCTCGTAAGGCATTGATGATAATTTGTAGCGTCTCAGCTATGGACTAGCCTGTATCCTTTTTTTTCCTGGATGGTCATTTATATCCATTTCTGTTTGGTAGGTAAGTTTTCCTATATGCTAGTTGTAAGTTCTAATTATCCTGATTCACTGCCCCATTGCAGGACATTGCCTCGTACCGTAGGGCTATCTGGGTTCATTGGTAGGTTTATGTATAGCCAACATAGCGCTGGTTGTTTCTTGGAGATTGCAAGCGCGGGATATCCATTCAGTATACAGTGAATGTGGGATCCCACATTCACATTCCCCCCCCCCCCCCCAACAAAAAAAAAAAAAAACCCAACGGGGCCCAGCGTCCTCGGTTTCACAGTTTTTGTACCCCGAGGGCCCAGCTCTCTGGACCACCTCTAGTATCCCCAGGGTTCGCTTTTGTACCTTTTCTAATTCACCATATCCATTGCTAGGCATGAAGGTGCCTTTTAGATTACAGACACGGTCTGCATCGTCGTCCTAGGTGTCCGCCTAGTCTCTTGTCCTACTGCCTGGATGTCAACCTACTCGTCTACCCCCCGTGCCTAGTCATACATAGCCTGCTCATCTGCCTGCCGCGTGGTTCGCCTAGTTGCATGCATCAGATCATGAATAAGAAAGAACGTGGCCCAGAAAAGGAAAAACTCAAAAAAGTGAAATCCATCCTTGAAGTTTTTGATCGTGTCTCTAAAGACTCCTACAGTAGGAGTGGCGATGTGGTGTTGTTTTACTTCCAAGTGAAGATGGCAGGGGTGCAAACTTCAGGGGGTAGGGTGGATGGGGAGAGGATAGAGAAATATGAGTGGAGATATGGGAGCAGGGAGAGAAAAGTGGGTATGAGAGAGAGAAGAGAGGAGGGGTAGTGAACCGAGGGGAGGGAGAGGAAAGAGGAAAGTGAGGAACGATGACAGAAAAGCAATGGAAAGAGAGGTGAGAGGAGAGAGAAGTAGAGCGCTCAGATATATGAGGGAGAGGGAGGGGGAGGGAGGGAGGGAGAGAGAGAGAGAGAGAGAGAGAGAGAGAATGGGAGCAGGTCCAATGTTTGTTTTTAGAGATTGAACATTCCTATCCATTTGTAATTATATATATGGTTATTTCCTTTTTCTCTTGGGGTGGGGTAGGAGGCGTTTTTGGGGGTGGGGGCACTTTTACACCATCGTGTACCTGCCCCCGACAGGTGATAACCATATCTATAGATTATTATTTTTTCGATGATATTTTCTATCTAGCAGGAAAATTAGTAGCTTCAGTGGCTGATGCCAAGTTCCCTGGTCATTGTTTTGAAAGGTTATTAGAAAATACCTTAGTTGCACAAAGCGGGGCGGGGGGGAGCGCAAGCACCAAGAAGAATCTGAGGTTGGGAGCGGCTTGAATAAATAAATGCGTAAAGAGTATTATCATTTGTTTAGTATAGTTTACATAGCCAGCATCAATAGACAAGGAGGCTTTAAGCACTTGAAAGAAGAGAAACAAGGAGTTGACTTGAAAAGGGCTTGATTTTCACGTACTCTCTCACTTATTCCATGCATCTCTATCCAGCTAACGGGATCGAGTTCCCTTATTAGCTTGGGACGAGATCCCATGGAGCCCCTAACTTGGGATCGCAAAAGCGAGTTTCCAAGAGAAACGTCACCATATTAGGAGTTTTTTGCAACTAAGGACAATACATTTTGCTAGTTTTGGAAAAGACTGAGACTTCAATTTCTAGGCCCCTGATATGTGACACAAAAATCGTCTGTCCCCTTAGACGTGTCACCTTCTGTCTACTTCATTTCATTGGTCCATCTCACTTCTTTAAGTGACGTGGAAGCTCGTCACTCCGTTTCTCCGCCAAAAAAGAATCCTCACTGTCTTATTTTATTTGGATCATGCCTCCACGCCATTAGCCAGCCACTATGGCTATTTCTGCCACCACAGATGCCGTCACAACCACCACAGTTGATGCCTCCACCATCACCATGTCTATCGCTTCAAATTCACTGTACAATGCTAACCTAAAGTTTAATCGTCTCTTCCTCTTCACGTCCCTTCAAATCCCTACGGCCCTTTTGTTGGCACTTAAATTTCAACCCAAAAGTTACTTTGGGTTCATACTGGATTGGTTCGGACAAAGCAAGTAGGTTTCGAACTTTATCAAAGTTTGAGTCCATACCATTTGGATTGAAGATTAAATAAAGGAGCACAAGGATTACTACCGTTTATTCTCTGGAATAAATCGCACTCCATAACACCGCTGCCCGCCGGTGAGTACTTCTTCCTTCTCCTTCTTCTTTTGCTGCTGCTGCTGCTGCTTCTTCTTCTTCTCTCCGGTCTCTTCTCTCCTTTCAGATTCCTTGCTGACGGTCGCCAGTGGTCCCTGGAGTTGTCAGTGATCACCAGTGGTCACAGATCTGCGTGAAACTTGTGCTTTCACAGATCGGATATGCACCCGGGCCACACATGGTATTGAAGACATTAGAAAAATAAATCAGAAATACCAGACACGCACCCACGCCGCACCCCACGTGTACTCGATGCTAGTGCTTCACAAAGTGCCACGCTCGTGCTTCAGAGGCCCTAATTGATGATGAGGATGACGCTGCATGTTCACTTAGGATTAACAATTTCTCATTGAACGTGAAACTTTTTTCTAGCGCTGAAAATTTGTTAAATTGTCACGTTCTAAATTGTTTTACGTGATTTTATTGGTTTAATGCACTAATACTATTTGCTTTTATTCTGCGGCTCACTTCTAAAAGGCGTGCGGCTGCGCCTTGCACCTAGGCTCCAAGGACCATTTGCGCCTGCTCCTTCAATAACTTTAACAACATGAAAGATGAAAGACCAATCAAAGTCAAAGTTCCATGGCTAAGAAATTCTTCACCATTTCCAGAAACTGAACATATGTTAATCGGTCTTAGTTTTTAGAACCCTTTTGGACTAGGAAGCACGGACACCTCTCCTAGGTTGAGGTATGGTGTCCTAAACGGACGGACACCCCGACACCTTCCGGACACCGGCCGACACGTGTTGGACACCGGCAATCGGTGTCGGAATTTTTTTTAATTTCTGACACCGTGTTGGACACTTCGCCGAGGAGTGTTGGACACGGCATGGAGCAGTGTCGGACCATCTGCTTCTCTTACCTCATGGCCGGCTCCTTCTCTCTCGCCTCACGGGTGCCCTTCTGAGCCATTACTCACGCGGATCTGTCGCCGGAGCTCAGTCGCTAACATTCTGAAGCCAAAGCCAACAGATCCAGTCGCCGTGGCCAGATGCCGAATCAGCTATCGCCGTCGCCAGAGCTCACTTGATCGGCGCCAGATATCCTCCGCCGCCGTCGCTGACCCACAGGTCCTCCGTCTCCTTTTTCTTCTATTCTGAAAGTCTCCCTTCCCTTCGTTTTTCTCCATCTGTCAAGAGTCTTTCTTTCTTCCTTTTTTTTTCTCCCTCTGCCAAGAATCGTTTGACTCTTTTCTTGCATTTGTACTGATTAAGTGAAGAAAGTTCCTCTCTCTCTATATTTTTTTTACTTAGTTACTTTGTCCAATACTTAATTTCAGAAATGTTTTTTTTGACTTAGTTATTTTAGATTGTGGAATGTATTTAATATATAATATAATAAAAATATATTAAAAAAATAGTGGTGTCCTGCGGTGTCCAAAATTTGAATTTTTAGAAATTGCGGTGTCCGGTGTCAGTGTCCGACACTGTCCGTCCGTGTCCGTGCTACCTAGCTTTTGGATTGTTTTGTATCTTCCAATTACATTGCCACTTATGTTCTAAATCAACCGGCCATTATTTTGAATCTATATGAGATCTGTGCAGGTAGACTTATTGGTGGCATGATAAATGATATTTATGATGGTGGTGGCGGGGGCTGTGGTGACATGGTAGTGGCATTTTGGTGTTGAAGGTGGTTGAGTGGTGCTATTAGTACGGTGGGGTAGGAGATCCGCCGAAGTTGTGGTGGGATCATTATTCGTGAACCATATGTTTCTTGGCTTTTGGATGTTAGAATCCTATTGGTGTTTTAGCTCAGGACTCAACAATACTAAATGGGCTTGTGATAACTATTTACAGAGTAGGACAAAAAATGACTATAACCTTTTTATTCTTTGAAGCTTTTGAAGTGTAAATAGTTGAAAGCTTAGAGAAGATTAAGAAAATCCAACAATTCACCCCTAGAAGCCAACGAAATCGCACATAGTGTCAGTACCCTATTTCTAGAAAAGTATGTTTTCACTTCCGTTTGTCGAATTAAACCACATGCCTTACAGCTTGTGCGGGCCCCCGTCCGGCCTGCGGAAACCGACCTTCAGTTCCCTAAAGCTTAGGGCCTGAATCTTGCCACTTGTACTTCTTCTTGTTACCAATCTCTCCATTCCCCTGGATCCTCTGAATCCTCACTGCCACTTTCAGAGCCGCTTTATTTATAAAAAAGACCCCCTCTGTATTTGCCAGAGACCTCTTTTCAGTTTCCTTTCTTTGATAAGTAAATTTATGTAAGTGGTAAAGCGCCAAAGCAGCCATGTACACAAAAGTATAAAGTTGACCACATATACACCTTACAAAGCTATCCAAAAACACTATGAAAGCTTCATCAGAATCATTATGTTCCTTAGCTTAAAAAGCCAAGGTAGAAAAAAACTTAGAACTAGCCTTCTACTTGTCCAACTCGATCCCCTTAAAGGCTTTGTGGTTCTTTTTCCTCCATTTGCATCAAAACGTACGATGGGATCCGCTCCTAGTACTTCTCTTTATGGTGTCTCTTCTTATCAAAGCCCAGGCCCTAAGCATGTCCACCACAAAAATTGGCATGACCCAAGAAATCTCCAAAAGGCTGATGAAAAGATCCCAAATACCACTATTGAGGTCTCTGTTCCCTCCCTTGGATTGTTTATGGTAGCTGCTACTATCTGTCTTGAAGCTGGGCTCCCTTACACCGATCTGGATGGATAACATATCTCTGTATTGACTGAGAGACGCCGTGGTCTCACAATCAGCACAATGGCATACATTGTTTTGATGACGTAGAGGTCTGATGTGAGTTTGGACACATCTTGACCTTAGTCTTGTTTGCTTGTAGTCTAATTCATGTATGCTTTCCTTGGTGTGTTCTGCTCTTTGGTTGGAGGTAGGGGTCTTGTGGTGGTTTTTGTTTTTCAGCGGGTGTGGGTGTGGTGAGCATGCTACTTGGTGTGGCTTGGCTGGATTCGTCTCCATAACATGGTTTAAAATGGTGAATAAGGTGGTGGTGCATTGCCATATGGAGCAATCAGTGGGGCAGAGTGGACAGTCATGTGTCGCATCTGACCTACCTCTTTTTAATACAGGACATTCGAATGCATTGGTGGTATACAGTTGTACTAGAAAATGAAATGGGAATTACGGATGAGTATGTTGCTGAAAACTTTGTTTGTCACTAGTTCTCTATCTTTTTTCAGTTAAGCAAGATTACATGGTCATTCATAAGTTTGAAGTGCTCTCCCTTTAGTCAAACTTAAACTCCTATAGGGAAACTTGTGCTTTGAATGATTAATACGTACAAGGCAAGCAACATATGGCAACCAACAGCAAGCCAGTAACAAATTAAGGTCAAAGCCCAGTCCAAAAAACTCTAATTTAGCAGCTAGGAGTATATACGATCCCAGTATCTGCTTGATCCAAGAAAGTAAGATATAAATGAAATTGGCTTCTGAAAAATCAAGGCTGCACTAAGACTGATACCTTACTGAAAAGATGAAAGTTTAAAAGGATAAAAAGTAATTAACTTAATAGTTAAAGCGCAAAACCAGTGCATGGCTTGGAGCTGACAAATCTTTGTTCCAGTGATTTCGGCTGTATTAATTTGGGGAGAGTTTTGTTTCTTAAAGTTATTACTCATGTTGCATTGCATTGGTGTTCTTACTGAAGATACCTAAAGTGAATTTATTACATTGCTCATGTTGATGCATGTCAGCCTAATCGAACGGGTACAGAGAACTGTTCGTGGCTCAGCTGATGACATAGGATGGTTGCAGCATTCTCCAGAGATGCCGCCGGTTGAAGATGGCACTGGAAGGTTTACGGAAATTCTTGATGAAATCAGGTAGTGTGATTCTTTCGTTTGTGTGCATGCATAGCTCAGTCACAAATGTTGATTCAGTGCTTATCCTATATCAGGCATGGTGTGCACAGGTTGCCTAGCTCAATGGTTTACTTGTTGGTGCCAGGTAGCTATAAATGGCCTCCTTTTAGCAAATGATAGTTGTATGGCTGTGATTAGGATTTTTATTCTGATGGGCCCGAATTGATGCAATATGGTGACATTTAATGCTCACATTGCTTGATACTTGTTTATCTTCAGGTCTTTTCAGCAACCATGGACCACTATACTTTGTTAGCACCAAAATAAGTTTTTTAAAGATGGGTCTGGCATGTCATATTGCCAAAATTCATAGCGAGGTATGTTTGATTATATAAGCTTGTGAACAACTCGATGCTCTGTATTTCTATACTGAACATCATATATTCAGGCTTCAGTTGAAAAAAATGCGAGAGAGTTAAAAGAGTACATTGAAGAAATATATTGGGGTTCTAAGAAACGGGTCATGCTTCTTGGACATAGCAAAGGGGGAGTAGATGCTGCGGCTGCTTTATCCATGTATTGGACTGATTTAAAAGATAAGGTTGCAGGACTGGCATTAGCACAAAGTCCGTACGGTGGTAGCCCAATAGCTTCAGATATCTTGAGAGGAGGCCAGCTTGGCGATTATGTCAACATGCGGAAACTCATGGAAATCTTGATCTGCAAAGTTATAAAGGTTTATTCTGACTTATTCTTGATGTGTGATCATTATCTCATTCACCTATATAATTTTTGTAGTCAAAAGTTTCATCATGAGACGGGATTTGTAATTCTCCTTATTACCGAAAAGCAAGAGCGATTTGAAAGTTTATCAAGCATGACAAATCTGGCCTGAGTAGGAGACATGTGAAAGTCAATGTTTGGTGTCTGTGGCATATGGGAAAGACATTTAATGTGTCTAGTAGGCGTGCTTAATGAAATAACTTACCAGAAAAAAACATTTGGAACATGAAGGGCGTGATTAGATAGTCTTTCCAGAAAGTGTCTTTTCGGTGATTGGTGAGTCTATATGAAAATATTTACGAGAAAAGTATCTCAATATTATCTCTTTCTTGGATTGACACGTATTTTCAAGTGTTTCCTATAAAATTGCTACTGCTTGCAAAAACAAATGCAAAACAATAACGGCAGAGTGGACAGAAATCCCCCCCCCCCCCCCCCCCCCTCTCTCTCTCTCACACTTTACTCTTCACATATACCCCAAAATTTGAGGTTGCAGTGATGGTGGCAGATGGTGGATGCCACAAGTCTGATTGATTTTAAGATGAAAAGAATGACGGTGGTGCATGAGTTTTGGTGTGATGTTGGAGGATGGTGGCTGCCGCCATCTCCACCAACAACAATGGGTTTCTGGTGATTTGGAGGTGGTGATGCAGATTTGTGATGGTGGCGGAGTTTTGGTGCGACTACTGTGGATGGTGCCTGTGATAAAACACTCGACGAACAAGTTTGAGGCGATGTTGTGACTTGGGTTAGTGAGATGGACAGAAATGGCAGTGGCGAGGTTTTGGTGCAGTGATGGTAATCCGTGGGTACTGTGTGAGGGTGCAGAGAAAGCTATAAATTATCCGGGGTGGAAAGCTTATGGTGTGGCTGGCGAGTGGGACTGGTGCTGTGTGCGATGGTAAGGGTGCGAGAGTAGTGAAAGTGCAATGATTAGTTAAAAGAAAAAGTATAAGGCTTGAGTAATTCTAAGGCCAAGGGCAACCGAGTTGTATTATGTCAAGAAGTAAGAGTGCAACTGGAAAAGGCTTGTCAAAATAGTTTTGATAAAGTTTTTAAAATGATGCTTGCTAAGCAACTCTACGAAAAAGATTGCCCTTAGTAAACCTCTTTGAAAATGGATACCCCTTGTTCTCGTTCTATAGAATGAAAGTAAAAGATATAATACAGGAAATGAAATTGAATATAGTAAGGAGACTCTCCAAACAGGGTTTAACTGTCTTGATGATAACTTCGATACATTTATATTCTTTAAGGCCGTCTTGCCAATACTAAAGTGCGCTCCAGAAGAACACATGTTGTTTCTTTTACTTGAGAATAAGAAGGATAATTTCTAGCAAGAAATTGTCTATCTTAGAATGCAGCATTCTGATTCTTACATTTGCATTTAGGGTGACATGCAAGCTCTGGAAGATTTAACCTATGAAAGGAGGAAGGAATTTCTCAGGAGGTACCATTTGCCAAAAGAACTCCCTGTTGTTTCGCTCCACACAGAAGCCAGTATATCTCCCGCTGTTCTGGCCACGTTATCCCACGTTGCACATGCAGAGCTACCCATACTTTCCCCGCTATCTGCAGGCCAGGCTGCAACACTCCCAGTTGTAATGCCCCTTGGTGCTGCAATGGCTGCGTGTGCCCAGCTGCTTCAGATCAGGTACGGTGAGAAGAGCGACGGTCTTGTGACTTGTCGAGATGCAGAGGTCCCTGGCTCCGTTGTGGTACGGCCAAAGCGGAAGTTGGACCATGCTTGGATGGTTTATTCATCTTTAAATGATGACCCATCTGAGGCAGATGCTTCACAAGTGTGTGAAGCTCTTTTGGCATTGGTCATGGAAGTCGGACATAAGAGAAGACATGAACTTGCCCAGAAAGATGAATGAAATGTGATTTGCCCTTCGTTTTAGTGTCATGCAATGATGGCATATGGATATCCTTCTATGTGGGTAATGTTTTTGGCCAAATTTTTTTCATGTTTATGTTACCTTTAGTTCTCAACTTATTTCCAACCCTCAAAACAACCCCCCACTCCCCTCCTCCTCCTCCTCCTCCCCCTTAAAATAATAGAAGAATAACTTAACTTTTCCTCCTCAAAACAATTTTTTCTAGGTCAAAAAGGTTTGTTAGAAGCTTTATGTTGCTTGTCCTTTCCTTTCTCACCTTTAGCTTTCAAATGGAGCCACGGAATACCTTGCAACCAGCTTGCATTCTTTGCAGTCTCTATGCATGATGAAACATTATTTGTTAAGTGTCCATTTTTTCTTGTACGAGTATGTTTACAGAATGGAAAAAGAAATGTTCAGCAAGTAGTGAAATGTAGTGGAAGAAAATGAACCACTGCTTGAAGACCCTAAAAGGATTGTCTGCAGCTTTAGAATCTGAAAGTTGGTTCTTCTCGCATTGAGTACTGTCTTTCTTTCTGAAAATTCCCAAGTTAGATGATCTGAATTTATGTGTCTTCCATGCCATCTGACCATGCATCGCTGTGTTTTAAAGCTATTGGCCTAAATTCGGTTGCCACTAGGACTGTTGTTTAGTTGTGCTGGAATTATGACGACACCATCTTCAGTCAGTTGATAACGTTTGAATTCTGTCGTATGCTGTAATTTTTAGGCTTTGTCTGGCCTGATAAAATTTTGTTTACCAGATCATCGTCCCCAAATTTTACCATCAACTCTGCAGCCTTTGTGCTTAATCAACTATTGGAACGCGTAGTCGCACGCTGCCAGCGTGCTCCACGAGTTTTGGGGGCGTAACTCCATCGAATCTGTCTATATCAACCAGATACTTGGGAAACCGTTTTTGGTACATCATATTGACGAGACTCGCATCTTCTCAGGCAAACATGATTGAAGGTTGTGGTTCAAACTCCCAGGTGCACACTGTATTCGGATTTAAAAGTTTGGAATGGAAGTTCCCCGTTCTATTTTGTCTTCTAAAAAGCAGATTGGCGTGGATATGCGGGTTCTAGCTGTAGTTTTTCTGTCACTCTTTTGTTGTTTGTAGTAATCCAGTATTAGGTCGTCGGGTAAGCATATGATGAATTATTTGTGCGAAAATGCCGCCGCAATTACTTGGAAGATTTTGATCATTATGTAATAGACTCGAGTCCAGATGAAATTTTTGTAGCATGAATGACATTACAGGCCCTTATTTTTCTGAAATTTTGTAGCATGAATAACTTTTGAAATTCTGATTCTTTCACCAACTTCATCTTTATTCCGTTTAGTTAATGCGACATATTCAGAGGTATGCTGATTTCAAAGTTGTACTTCTGATTACTCATATTAGCAACACTTCTTTAGGTGTATATCATGTGACTTTGAAAATGCTGTTGCTACTGCATTCACACTGAGAAAGCACGCCTCATTTCCACCTTCATAAATCACACACGTTGTAGTTAATCGGTTTTCCAAGTATTCATCTAACATGATGTGTCTTCTGTCATTGCACGAAAGATGGAGATTCAGGTATAGCTCACGTCATTGAGAACGTTAACAGTGGAAAGCAATATGAGTTTAGATATGACAAGCATAGTGTGGTTTGGTTCCGTAAGAGACTTTGTGTGCCAGCTGATTTATCCTTGAGGAGGGAGTTACTGTCAGAGGCTTATAGTTCTAGTTTCTCTATTCACCCAGGAGGCACAAAGATGTATCACGACCTCAAAGAGCTGGTGGAACGATATGAAGTTGAATATAGCGGAATTTGTCTCCCATTGTTTAGTTTGTCAGAAAGTGAAGACGGGGCATCAAAAGCCTAGCGGACTGCTTCAGCCACTTGAGATTCCGCAGTGAAAGTTGGAGCATGTAACAACTAATTTTGTGGGAGGCTTACCGAGGACAGTCAAGGGTTTTGACACTATTTGGGTCATCGTTGATAGGTTAACTAAGACTGCACATTTCCTTCCGATCCGAGCGGCTACACTTTCATCTGAGCTAGTTAGATTATATATTAATGAGATTGTGAAGTTGCATGATGTGCCATTATCTTTAGTGTTAGATCGAGATCCGCATTTCACTTCGAAATTCTGGAGGAGCTTCTGAATTCTTGGGCACTGACCTTCGTTTCCGCACTGCTTATCACCCACAGACAAATGGACAGTCAGAACGTACCATTCAGACGTGAGAGGATATGCTGAGAGCCTGTACGCTAGACCTTGGTGGTAGTTGGCGTAGTCATTTACCTTTAGTTAAGTTTGTCTATAATAACAGCTACCACCCAAGTATTAAGATGGCACCGTTTGAGGCATTATACGGACGAAGGTGTAGAACACTACTATGTTGGGATGAGGTAGGAGAGAGGCGGTTATTGGGACCAGAGTTGGTGTAGTTGACCATTCAAAAAGTTGATTTGATTCGGAAACGTCTTAAAGTAGCTCAGGACAGACATCGAAATTATACATATCATCGTCATTGTGAACTTGAATATGAGGTGGGTGATCAGGTGTTTTGAGGGTTTCACCTTGGAAGGCAGTGATGTGTTTCGATAAGAAAGGCAAGCTTAGCCCTAGGTTTCTTGGTCCATTCGAGGTTTTAGAGAGAATCGGTTTGGTGGCTTACAAAGTTGCGTTACCGCCAGAGCTTTCGCACGTTTATAAGGTTTTCCATGTTTCGAATTTGAGAAATATGTTTACGATCCAACGCACATTGTGCCATGCAAGCCTTTGTCAGTTCGGGTGGACCTTTCCTACGAAGAGTAACCGGTTGAGATTCTTGACCATCATGACCAAGTGTTAAGGATGAAAGTCATTCCGTTAGTTAAGGTTTTATGGTGGAACCACGAAATTGAGGAAGCCACTTGAGAGCTTGAGGATGCTATGCTCGAAAAGCACCCTTAACTTTTTGATATTTAAGGTATGTTTTAATTCCGAGGACGGAATGCTTTTAAAAGGGGAAAAATATAATACCTCAAAAAAATAATTTCTTGTGCGAAATTATTATTTTAATTAAATAAATTTGTGGTCTTTTTGATAATATTGAGAAAATGATTTTTAACATTTCTAAAATTTTCGATCGAATGAATAGTGGTTTCATGCGAATCAAAATGGGAAGGGTAATGATGTTTGGGAGTGAGTAAAAGATTTGGTGGAATTAAAATATTTTTGCTTCGAATATTTTTGCTTCGAACGAAAAATACTTAAAATTGTAAAGAGCGAGTTACTGAAGTTTTCATTCGAATGAAACAGTTTTCGGTTAAATGGAAAAAAAAAAGTTTTCATTCGAATTAAAAAGTTACTTTTAATTCGAATGAAAAAAATGTTTTCGGTCGAATTTAAAAAAAATAAATTTTGAAGAGGCATTTTCACCTCTGTCGGATTCGATCGAATGAAAACTTAAAAATTTTGTCTCATATAAATAGTTGTCTTATTTCCTCTCTAGCCTTTTTGGTTTTCTGTTTCTTTTTCCTTTGCGCGCGCGAGAGAGAGAATGCTTGGGAAATTTTGTCCCATATAAGGATTTGTATTCTCAAAAGCTTGACTAAGATAAGAGTTTATTTTTGAAATTTGAATCAGCGATGGACCGATCGTTCATGTAAGTCCTTACTTCTTTTTGAAATCTGAATTCATTCAAACTGATTAAGTTATTTTTCTTCCCCTTTTGTTTTGAGCTTTATTATGAGTAATATGTTTCTCAATACTATGACTTGTGGAATTCGATTTTCGTTGGAATTGTTTGACCTTAACATTAGCCATGTTAATATTGTTTGTTCAGTGATTAATGATTGTCATTGTTTCATAAACTTCGCTTATTGTTTGACGAGTCCGTTATTTGATAATGTTATTTTGAAGTATTTGTTTCGATAACTCTATGAGTCATGTTACAGTGTATGTGACTTATTTCTGACTTACCTACGTGGATTGGAACGTGAGCTAGCTCAGTGGGATTGAGTTAGAGATCGCCATCTTACTTTCTGAACCGACCTCATATGTCAGTAATTACGTATGTGACCACTTTCTGAATGACTCTCTAGTATTTGTCTCTGTACTCAGATATAGTTTGACATTTGAAATTTGGTTTGATGTCCGTTCCATTGAAACTTTTGTGCCTCCAAAAATTTCGTCTCTCAGACAGTTTGCTTTCTTTTGATTGGTCCTTTGAGCGACCTTACTGAGCATTTGGCTCATTCCCTTATTGTTTTTCCTTTCAGGTGAACAGTAGGTGGGATTTTGGATTAGAAGGATTAGATGAGTGATCAAGTGTTAGCTGCCTTCGTTTTAGAGTTAGTACTGATATTTTGAGTGTAATGATTGACACAGATTATTATAACTTAAGTTTTATTTAGGAACCTCCGTGTTGAAGAGCTTGAATTGTATAAAAAGCTTTGCGCCACTATGTCAGATATGGATGTATTTTTGGATTTATCAGTGCATGCTCTGAATGCCCCCTTTTTGGGAGATTTTTGATATTTTAAGGTTATCTGATTTCTGTTTATTCGACATTAAAGCTCCAAAAAACTGCGGGGCGTTACAATAACTAGTTTAGTGGTCACGAGGTCTTATTGATTAGTATATTGATTAGGTAAAATTTTAGAATGATTAGAATTAGAATTTTTTTTTTTGGGTAAAAGGTCCTTTTATTCCCAAAGTAATCAGTATCTGTGTTTACATTAGAATTAGAAGTGGTTTTTCAATTAAATAAGATTTACTAATATAGAAGTTAATTAATTTTAAAATAAGGATCTGATGTCATGTCATAAAAAGAAGCGATGGTGTGTCACGCAAAGAAATTATCAATACCTTTCTTACTTCGCTTATATATATATATATATATATATATATATATATATATATATAATTCTAGATCTCATAAGTTATTTTTTGGGTCTATGTATTTTAGCTTTTATATTAGATAACACTTTTATGGACATAATTATCAAAATGAGGTCTTAATAGATTAATAAATTGATTAGATAGAGTTTTAGAATGATTAGAATAAGTTTTGAAGTTAAAATTTTCTTCTAAATCAAAAGTATTATTTTCATATATTGTTGATATATAGTATTTGAGATTTAAAAGAAAGATTTTTTCATATTAGAATTTTATAGTATAGTATACTGATGAATGTTAGTCAATATTATAGTTGATGTGTTATGAATTAATGATTATGTTAAGTTTTACTTTGAATGAATCTTATGAATTAATTGGTTACAATTTTGCAGGGGATGAAAGCAACTAATGAAACAATAATGATTAGAGTTTTAGAAGTAAGGGGATAATTGTAAAAAAGTAATAAATTAGTATATTGATTAGTAGAGTTTTAAAATGATTCGAATTAGTTTTTGACTTAAATAAGACTTACTAATATAGACGTTAATTAATCTCAAAATAAGGATATAATGACGTGTCATATAAAAAAGTAATGATGTGTCGCGCAAAGAAGTTATCAATGTCTTTCTCGCTTCGCTTATTCTATATTATATAGATTATTATGCCCTATTGCTGTTGACTGGACCCATTGTGGTTCTCAAAGAAGCAAACCAAGTCTAAGATGTGATTAAGCCTTTTTATTTGACTCATTTTACTCTTGAATAAAAATCACAAATGTAACGACTCGGAAATTCACAACATTAGAAACTCACTCGATCATTTACAATAAGATAATAATACTCTCAAATTCAACTAAAGTAATACCACCAATCTATCAGAGCAACTAAACAATCAATTAATGTATTATCCTCGGTGTACAGTCATAATTGGTAAATTAAATTTAAATATGAATAATAAGTTAGAAAAGTTCACTCATGCAAGCGTTCTAATGATTTATATTAAAACTGAAATCAACTTCTCTTGCTCAGCTCTAATCCATACTTGGCAACTTATTTTTGGTTACTATCTGCAGTAGAGAGTCAAACAGGAGTGAGCTTTTGAGATCACAGTAAGATCAATCAATGATTCAAAATAATGCAAATTGAATGATTTTACATTTGAAGTCGCATGACAGTTTGAAAAACGATTTTAAATAAATTACGGCTTCTCGATAGAGATACAGGGAAGAGTATCAATCCAATCCCTCAATTCAATAGACATTTTAAAACATTTAGGTACATATGATATAGAATATGAGCAGTACAGAAGAGCAAAGACACCCCGACAGTGCTCAGATACACTCTACACATGCAAATGTACACTAACTAGTGCATCTAGGTACTATTTTTAACTCAAACAGAACAGAGCATCCCTATAACTCCTCATATTTAGTATTTTATGTCAATGTTCAGAATAAATAAACACAATTCAAAATATTTTATAATAATTGAATCGATTAAACATATGAGAATTAAAAGGCTTTCAAACAATCGCTTTAAGGTTCAAGATATGATTTCGTGAACAGTTCTATGACAATAATAAAATCAAAGCTCAATGCAATTCGATAAAAAATTTGAATAAAACATACGAGGTCAATCTGATGAAATAGAGTTTCGAATAGAAATCCTTATCTCGATCCAAGTTATGCCCTACTAAGCAACCTCATTCAAAATCCTTTGAGTTCACCTAAATCTGAAAATTATTTATTTGAATAATATCTAGTCTCATAACACTACGAACCCAAAGCTAATATCTTAAACTTTCCTCACTACGATACTCTCAACACAACTCTATTTAAAAGGGTGCCTTGTATGACCAAACCTACCTAGGAACCCCACACCGACCTCAAAACTTATTAATGACACAATAATTCTAATAAATCCTTATAAAATACATTTGTGGTTTAAAATAGCTAAAAAAGTTAAAATATGAAAATTTTAAATTTTAAATATTTTTAATTAAAAATAATTTCTTTGAATACAAGAGAAGCCCGAAAATAGCCATTAATAGTTATAGCACAAATCACATCCCATAATTTTTATAATAGCTTTACAATATTGTACAAAAAAATATAAAAAAATTTAAATTTAAAAAGCATTAAAACCATTTTAAAATTATCCGTTTTCCTAATCAAATGCAATACATATAGAATTATTAAATCAACTCTAAAATTTATGAAACTTAAGCTGAAACTTCTTTGTACTATAACAACATTATTGTGATTTTTTCCCTCAGAATTTAATATAAATTTTAAGGCTTAAAATGAATTTTAGAAAAACTAAACTTACGGAAAACATTAGAAGTCCTAAACGACTTCAAACAAATATGTGATTTTACGGTAATTATAATTTTGTGCTAAGAAGCTTTCTGGAAGAGCAAATTATTCTCAGCACTCCTTAGGTTTATCATAAATACACCCGACATATACTAACTATTTTTATGATACTCCGCTCCCTGAAATTTGTACCCCCATTTCATGGAGCTACACACATTTAAATGGAAAGACCATCTCCGCTACAAGATTCCCTCATGCTCTACTTTTTGCTCTTTCTATACCCAAAATACCCTCACCCCTCAACACACTTTTCCCCTTCCGTATGCCAAGATCCATTTTAGGAACCCATCATCACCGGCAACACTCCGGACACTCGCTGCCACCAAAGCGGTGAAACTTGAATGGGAGAGAGAAAGAACATGGCTTACACAAACACACACACACATTGCTGCAGGCAACCACCATCGGTGACACACACACACAAACCCACATGCACAAACATATTGCCCATCATCAGTCACGCACACCGAAAGAAACCTAAATCTTTACCACCCACCGACCCAAACCCACCGTCGTCGCTTGCCCCCTAATACCCACACACAGATGCATGTGCACAGATTTGGGCTCCCTTGCCTAGATTTGTGTGCTTTGGTATGGTGAAAACAAATGGACCTGTAGTTACGATTGTGAATTTGATAGGTAATGTGTGTGTTGCGCCGAGGATGTGAAGCTTTAGGATGGTGATGGTGGATGATAATGGGCACTGTTTGCTTATGTTGCCAGGGTAATGGTGCAGATCGAAATGGTGAGGTACTTTTTGTGGTGGTGCCGGAGCAGTGATGGTTGTGGTGTAATGGGCCATCTGTAGATCCGAAATTGTGAGGTCGTTCATTGTGGTGGTGCCGATGAGTGGTGGTTATGGTATAACCAGTGGTGATCTGGCCGGTTTACTGGTGGTCAACTAGGCAGATTTTTTTGGGTAAAATTGTTTTTCAATAAAGGGCATTATCGTCATTTATTGATTCTGTTAACGATGTGAACTGAAAAATACAAAAGTGTATCTTAATGTACACTAAGATACACTTTTGTATTTTAGTGTGCTAAAAATAGTTAGTAGTACTCAAGAATGCTACGAGTAATTTTCCCTTTCTGTAAAGTGTCAGCAATTTTTGACAACAACAAGCTATTTTGCGCACATGGTACAACTGTGCAAGCACAATGTACCACTCCACATCACAAACCCATTACTCCCTAATCCATCTTCTTCTTCCCCGAACTCTCTAAAAAACACAGAACTCACACCCTCACCGAACTCTCTAAAGAACTCAGAACTCACACCCTCACACAGTCCACTCAGGGCAGCCTTCTCTCTCTCTCTCTCTCTCTCACACACACACACACACACACACATTGCTTCTCCCGCTCCTCTCATTAGACACAATATGAACACATACAATATACACACTATACACCCATTAACGCGCCACTTCACATAGACCCATACTTACCCACATGTGTAAACCATTTTGCGCACGTGCACGTGCGTGCGCGTGCACACACACATAAGGGTTCACACAAACAAACACTTTCATGCATTAAACTCACGCACAAGCATTCACCCACTTGCAAACACTCGCACTCAGACCACCATGGCTGCTTCATTTTGGCACACACAACACCATTGCACTCACCGTAGCCCATGGCTGTTGACACTCACACACTTCACGACTATACATTGTTGTGCACCCACACACGTGTTGTCCCCTTTTCCCTTTCTCCTTCGCCATTTTACACACTACCAACACTAAACACTAAAACATGAAATTAAAAGGAAGAAAATGGGATCAAAGCTTACCAGAACCGAATCCAAATTCGCCAGATTTTGGCATCAAAGTTTCTCTCGTTAAGTCCCCCCCCCCTCCCTCTCTCTCTCTCTCTATATATATATACACATATATACATATATATATATATATATATATGTGATCTTTATAAATCAGAAAATGGGACATAAATCTTATCTGCACCAATTTCTTCCTGATTCCTCTCCTTATTCCATTTATAATTAAGCTTTCCAAAGTTATACGGTTGACAAAATATTAAAATTAGTTTTTTTGTGTGTGCGTATCTTTTAGTTATCCAACAAACCCAATTTAAATTTAAAATTTTAACTCACCCCTTTAACTAAAAAATGTCCCTTAAGGTTTTCAAAAGTATCGTTCACACTAATCGCCACTAAAGACCCCAACCAATATCACATATAACTGCTATTGTTGAATTGCAACTTATACTTCCTAAATTTTCCTGCTAAAGGTTACTGATAAAATATTACTCATATCAATTGACGCAAAATATTGCTTATAAAAAGTGTCGCTAAAGAAATAAAATAATGGGCTAAAATTACCAAGGTTCGGGGTATTACACCATCCTCAACTTATAAAAAATTTTGTCCTCGAAATTTGCTGCTCTTAATCATGTCTAATCTCCTGTATCCACCATCATAACACATTGAGTACTGATAGAACTAGATACATTTAGACAGACTACCAACCACCCAAATATAATTTCAAGCATCTTGAAAAAGTATGTTCGCTAAAGCCTAAAAGTACGACACTGGTAGATTTTCCCTTCACACGCTTCATCCCTCTAATAAAAATTACCTCAAATACCAATACTCTTGAATTACAAGCGCTACCATGTTAGAATATCTCAATATTTAACCCAGTCACCACTAATTCTCTTAAATCATGTACATGGTGAAGTCTCACCTATTGAAGAATGATGGCTAAAAGTGCAAGTAAATTCCTACCAGTTGACTGTAAGCCTAATTTACGACTTTTTGTATTACATTCTCCTTTCACTTAAAGAATTTCGGCCTTGTATTTAACGATACTTGCAACGTCTAAGCACTATGCTTTCACTACGTAACTCTCAGTAGCCAACATCGGAGCACTGCTTAAACTCTGCATCAAATTCATGTCCTATGAATGCTCAACAACTCATTTTCAAGTCATAACGTCAAGCTCAAATCTATCAGATTACTACTTGCGCTCTGATGGTTACAAAACCTCACGAATTGATGACCATGATATTTAATAACTTAGTTCTTTTTCCAAGTATACTTAAATTCAAAACCTATGTTCACAAGATTTTTACTAACATTCAAATTCACAATCACATATAACCAATTTTAAAAGGAACTCTTCCTTTAAATTTATCATGTGTCTAACCTCAAGAGACAATATCACTTTCAAAAGTCCCAAGCTTTCTAACATCAAAAGACGACATTCAAAACTGTCACTGAGTGTCACGTATAACCTCCAAAATACCAGTCAAAAACATCAATTAGCAGCTTCAGTAAAATTTATAACAACTTCAAACATTTCATTATACTATAAGATTTAGATTATAATCGGATATCATCACTACGGAACTCACTGAACTATATTTCTTCCACTCTAAACTCAACCGATTAAATCAATTTTTAGACTTTATGCTTCCGCTACGCTTTTCAAATAACATACCAAACTATACTTTTTGCACAATCTACTTAACAGCAGCAAGCTTAACTTATAGCCTATGGTGTACTAAAGTACTAAGCAATTATCACATATGACTTGCACTTTATAGGACCCAACCTTGTATTCTTACTTCCACTCTCATTAGCCTAGTTACCACTCTGCAGAACTGTGATACCTATGCTCTGATACCAACTATAACGACAGAAAATAAGACACTCACTCGATCATTTACAATAAGACATTAATACTCTGAAAATCAACCAAAGTAATACTACCAATCTATCTAAGCAATTAAAATATCAATTAATGTATTATCCTCAGTGTACAATCATAATCAGTAAACAATTTTTAAAATCTGAATAATAAGCCAGAGAAGTTCACCCACGCAGGGGTTCTAATGATCAATACTAAAACTTAAATCAACTTCTCTTGCTCAGCTCTAATCCCATTACAAGAAAAACCTTATTTAGCGACGGACAATATTCCGTCGCCAAAAGTACCATTTAGTGATAGGAAGTGCCGTTGTTAAATATCCGTCTCTAAATAGTTTTACTGACGAATTGTCTCGTTGCTAAAATTTTTTAGCGACCAAAATTTAGTAAGGGATTTATAGCGACAGAATTTCAGTCGCTAAAAGGTTTTTTGAATTTTCTATTTTTAGTTGAATTTTGAAATTATTTTTGTAAAATAAATTAGCGATGAAGTATTTACGACGGATACTAATCCGTTGCTAAAATAAAAATTTTACAATTTTTTAAACTTTTGGCGACGGATTGTGATCTGTAGCTGAATATTTGTTGCCAAAACATAAAAAAATTGAATTCATGACATTTAGTGACAGACTTTAAGCTACAGGTTGTGCCCGTCGCTAAAAGTCCAAACAAAAAATCCCTAATGTTCTTTCCCTGCTCGTCGCTCTCTACTCTCTCTTTCTCTCTCTTACTGCCAGCCATCGTCCTCTGTCCTCGCCACCACACATCACAACCAGTACCATTCCGCCGTCCTCCCTTCTTGCCGGCAATATTGGCCCCCCACCTCGCAATCACCACGCGTGAGAAGCAACTGCCGCTGCCTACCACTTGCCACTGCCGCTGCAACTCCACAGCCCCTCATTTGGACGTTTAATTCTATACTTTATACATGCATGAATAATTACATGTTCGAATTATATGTTATATATGTTTTATATTTTTGCTATATATGCTTTATACATGTATGAATAATTACATGTTAGAATTATATGTTGTAATTGTTATAGCACTA